>JAVYIG010008786.1:0-85373 GCA_035222895.1 Strongylocentrotus droebachiensis | reverse complement strand
ATTGCTTTCTCCTACCCCCTCCAAGAGATCTTTTGCAATTTGAGAACCATATGCATTAATGTCCACCGGCACTTCCTGGAAAAAAAAGAGGGCCTTCTGATTGATAAGACGTTCAGGGGGGGGGGGGGGGGGGGTAGGAGGGGTTGTAGAGGCCACCGCTAACTGACAAAACTAGCCACCAATTACCGACAAATATATTAACACTAATGCCCCAATATCTACTAATTTAAGCCTATAAATCCGGGGCCAGGAACTAAGTTATTTTTCAGTTGTTCCACTCCCGCGCGAAGCGCGGAAGCTGTGACACTTCATTAAATTATTAGAGGAAGTAGCCCGATCGGTTATACCGTTCTCGACTCTTCTTGTTTCGCACGCCCCTCCCGCGCGAAGCGCAGAAGCTATGACGTTTCATTTAAATATGAGAGAAAGAAGACGATTCATTGTACCGTTCCCGACTCTTAATCCTTGCCTGAATTCAGTTCGCCCCCTCCCGCGCGAAGCGTGGAAGCTTTGACGTTTCAATAAATTATTACTCTTAATCCTTGTCTGAATTCAATTTCGCTCATCCCGCGGGAAGCGCGGAAGCTTTCACGTTTCATTAAATTATTAGAGAAAGATGACGATTCGTTGTATCGTGTCCTTGTCTGAATTCAGTTCCCCCATCCCCCTCCCGCGCGAAGCGCGGAAGCTTTGACGTTATTCTTAATTCTTGTCTGAATTCATTTTCGCCCATCCCGCGCGAAGCGCGGAAGCTATCACGTTTCATTAAATGATTAGAGAAAGAAGATGATTCATTATATCGTGTTCTAATTGTCTGAATTCAGTCCCCCCCCCCCCCTCCCTCCCGCGCGAAGCGCGGAAGCTATCACGTTTCATTCAATTATTAGAGAAAATAGACGATTAATAATTGTAGCGTGTCCTTGTCTGAATTCAGTCCCCCCCCCCCCCTCGTCCCCCTTTGACGTTTCATTTAATTATTACTCTTAATCCTTGTCTAAAATCATTTTCGCTCATACCGCGCGTAGCGCGGAATCTTTCACGTTTCATTAAATTATTAGAGAAAAAAGGACGATTCATTGTATCGTGTCCTTGTCTGAATTCAGTTTCCCCTCCTCCCCCGCCCTTCTGCGCGAAGCGCGGAAGCTTTTGACGTTTCATTTAATTATTACTGCAATCATTTTCGCTCATAAGCTTTCACGTTTCATTAAATTATCAGAGAAAGAAGGCGATTCGTGTACCGTTAATCCTTGTCTGGATTCAGTTTCCCCACTGAGCCTGACGATGTACATGTACGTATATGGAACGATCGTTCGCAAATCTGTGCATGCACGGGCCGAGTGGTGGGTAGCATGTTATCTCCCGGTAGTGCTTGTCGCAGTATAGCTTCTAGAAAGGTTTCTACTAGTGTTACTGTTAGTGGCCGCTAATGCACATTAGTGACTATTAAAAACATTGCTCTTCCTGGCTATTTGCGAATGTGTCAGTTTGCATCAGAAATGGAAAAACGCACATTTTGTTGAAAATCATGTTATTATCACGAACATTTATAAATCACCTGTATGGAATTAAAATAAGTCATGGTTTCATTTTATTTGGGGGGCTGGCGCCCCCCCTAGCTCCCCCACCAGTACGCCAGTGCCCTTGACGTTATCCCCCTTTATAAATTATATAAAAGAATCATGTTTAGGCGGCTAAATACAGAACACCGGGAAATACACGCGTTGTACGTCATAAAGACATTCATCGCGTTATCTTTTCAATATCTCAATGCACCGTTTTGCAAAAATATAGGATACATCGGAATACATAATGCTGGCTCCTGGTGATACAGACAATGGCGCGTTGGGTATAAAAGGTTTCGTGTGGTTCAAAATAGACGAGCCCCTTACAAACAGAAACACACATCCATGTAGCTTGAGAAATGTCAGCCACACACGTGATATATTGTTAAAGAAAGGAAAACACAGAAGTAGGAGACCAGCCTGTAGGTCCCGTGACCAATCTCTGGGAACAAAGGTTTGAAAGTGTTTTTGTGTTCCCTGATGAATACCGAACAATTTTGACTTGGGCTGCCCCCTTGAAAATCCCGGGCATTTTCGTGAGGGGTCAACAAAGGTCACACAGGGATAAAAATTCAAATAGTCCCAATCATGTCAATATGCATCTCACATTACTCTTCTGGTCATGAGGATTCCAAAAATGTATAGTTTTCTATACCTCCGACCTTAAATGAGGGGCGCTGTGGTCAAAAACGTTGAAAGGTCAACACACTTTTGACTGGTGGTCAAATTCACCAACACAGTGAACCTTTTTAAATCACATATCAAATTACTCGTCTGGTCATAAGGATTCCAAAAATGTATAGGTTGTTATACCTCCGACTTTAAATGAGGGCGCTATGGTCAAAAAGGTCAATGCACTTTAGAAATTCACCAACACAGTTAACATCGTCCGATTCTAATGATTTTAGTGTCTAATAATATGTTTTCTGATATAAAAAATTCAACTAAGCAACTTTTAAAATCAAAAGTGGTTGCCATATCCTTGAAATTTCCCCCCAAACCCATGGATAAGAAGTTGTTAGATGTTTGTCACCGAAACGGCAGCCATTTTGAATGTACATGGTCAAGGTAAGCACTTTTATTTTTGAAAATTGTATAGTTGAATTTGCCATGTCAGAAAACATATTATTAGACCCTAAAATCATTAGAATCGGACAATGTTAACTGTGTTGGTGAATTTCTAAAGTGCATTGACCTTTTTGACCATAGCGCCCTCATTTAAGGTCGGAGGTATAACAAACTATACATTTTTGGAATCCTTATGACCAGACTAGACTAGTCTGGTCATAAGGATTCCAAAAATGTATAGTTTGTATACCTCCGACCTTAAATGAGGGCGCTATGGTCAAAAAGGTCAATGCACTTTAGAAATTCACCAACACAGTTAACATTGTCCGATTCTAATGATTTTAGGGTCTAATAATATGTTTTCTGACATGGCAAATTCAACTATACAATTTTCAAAAAGTAATCTGATATGTAATTTGATAAGGTTAACTGTGTTGGTGAATTTGATCACCAGCCAAAAGTGTGTTGACCTTTTCAACATTTTTGACCATAGCGCCCTCATTTAAGGTCGGAGGTATAGCAAACTATACATTTTTGGAATCCTCAGGACCAGACGAGTAATTTGATATGCATATTGACATGATTGGAACTATTTGAATTTTTATCCCTGTGTGACCTTTGTTGACCCCTCACGAAAATGGCCGGGATTTTCAAGGGGGCAGCCCAAGTCAAAATAGTTCGGTATTCATCAGGGAACACAAAAACACGTTCAAATCTTTGTTCCCAGAGATTGGTCACGGGACCTACAGGCTGGTCAGTTTGATGGTCGTTATCTTGATTTTAGTATGAATAGTTACTAAGAGCAGATTACATATCTTAGGAAGGTAATTTTAGTTTATTAACACTTGTCTGAGGAATCAACTAAAAGAATAATTACGAGTTATTAGGAATCAAGTACTAATACTCGTTGAATCTGGAAAAGAGTGATTTCAAGAATACGCTTGCGAAATGTAGAAATCGCAGAACATGTTCTGCATTGAAATTGCGAACATCCTTCTTGATATAGTTGTACTCAACTCAAGCATTCTCACAAGAAATTGTATCTACATTTTATGAAATACCAAACCGATATAAGACCGATGCAAATGTATAGTTCCAACACCATTTAGATATCCTGTTCAAATACAACTGCGTGTTTACCTTATATACCTAGGCACACTGACTCTTCTTTTCCAAGTACCCTGCACATGTTAACGTCATATACATCACTATAAAATCACATGCAAAGTTATGTAAATGCGTTTTGCTTGGTTGAATAACATTTTCAATGCAGTAAAGGCATATATTCTTATGGTTGCATGACATTGAGATTTTAGATATGAATAACCCCATATCTGATTTCTTTAGAGCAGTAAAACGTAGACAAAAGGGTGAGCAACAGTGACTGTGTTAATTAAGCACCATTTGGTGCAAATTTCACTTCTTAAAGGGAGTAAATCATAACCTTGGGGTGCAAATTTACAACTTCTTGTGGGTGTAAATATCCTCCCTACATTGGGGAGTGAATTTACCCCCTGAGGGGAGTCACTTATGCGACAAGCACTTACTCCCTAAAGGGAGTAAATTTAAACATATTTTTCTCTGTGTGTATGGTCGGCTGATTCAAAGAGTAAAATGTGTAATGTGTAAAATGTAAAATGTATAATGTTTCCGCTTTTGTCTATCTCCCTATCCCTATCAAATACTCAGACCAATTACAAGATTCGATCGTCCGGTCAAGCGGTGGTGCCTTCGCCCTGTCCGGTACCTACCCCAGCATCACCATACAGAGTGTCAACCTATCCTCCTTGACTGACGTGGCAGCCCAACTGCACTGGTTCATCACAGCCAGCTCTTACACCTGGATCCAGGTCGACATCTTGGACATGAATCCAGGAGAGGGTGGAGAAGTCTGCATCTTTGATACCTTCGATACCTATGGAGAGTGGGTGTGCATGAAGGAATCCGTGTCGTCGACCACCTGGTACTCGTACGATGACGAGATCAGGATGTCGTTCTACGTCAACGGAAACAGTCAGCTTGGTGCTGGCCTGACGGTGAAGCTGTCTATTGTTGGTAAATTCCTGAAACGATATCCCAAATTTGGACAGTGTGTCGCCAGCAAAAGGTTGAGACCCCCCCCCATTCATTTTTCGACTGGTATATGATAATTTCTGCCCCTATTATTTATCCCAAAAATGGATACACCATTGACACCAAACCAACTGTTTTGAAAAACGTTCTCCAATGCATTTAGGTGTAACAAGAGTGTAACAAGAGTGTATCATGGTTCTTGGTCCCATGAGTCCATGGAGGGTTATGGGGCCAATGGCCCTTTTCAGTTAAGCCCAGTGGTCATGCAAACCAACATCTGATGATATTGCTCATTAGTCCAAAATAATTACGATACATAAGGGATGGTTCTAGAGTTATGGTTAAGATTAGTTTTCATATACTAGGACACCGTTTGGTATAATAAGACTAGGTATAATAGAAAAAAGGCCTAAACAGATGGTGTAAGAAGTCGGCACTGTACTATGGACATGAATAAATTATCAAATCAACCGGGAAATGTACATTGAGTAGGATTTCTTTAATTCCTAGAGAAATATCGTTGATTTAGTGGTACGAGTAGAATATTCTATTTCATACTTTTATATTTGGACGTGGTTTTTATCACTAGCCTCTACAAACACGTTCCTCTATTGACTGCTCTAAAATCTTAATTGTATGATCGGTTCCACAATATTCAGTCAAACTTCGAGAGTTGATTTACATCAAATTTCGGACGCGACGTCAGATTTAAAATGTCAAATTGTCTTTTCTAGTGTGTTAACTCTCGTGCCAAAATCAATTCTAAGAGAAGGATTAGTGATAATAGACTTTATTGAGTCTTTGAAAAAATGTGTAATAAATCAGTTTTAAACAATTTAAGGGATTGTCAGCGTTGGGGGCCTTCCATGTCAAATTATTTTACAGCAAATAATGATAAACCATATCAAATGACATTATAGTACTCCAAAAGAACTTTATACTCTTCACCTAGGCTATATTCTTTCATTCTCCAACAGATCATTCAACATGGAAAGGACAGTCCTTGACATTAGCAGCATGCAACCCCAATGTGATTGTACAGGAGGTTGAGACCATAAGATTTGTGACACCATACTTCAACCAATCCCTGGAAAATGTAAGATATCAATGCAGGATGTCTTTCACAAATGAGGACTCGTCGCAACCAGCCAGCGTCGAGTATAAACATTTTGATGTTCCAGGCGAGGTTTCAGTCTTTACGGTAGATTCCAGTCAGTTTGCGAAACTTGCAGATGCAACGGATATTAAAGTGGACATCTCCCCTGATTCACCAATCGTCTCCATATCCCAAACTCACGAACTCATCGTTGATGTGACTACAGGAAGGTACACAGGGACTGGAATCGGAATGATGGTGCAACCATATACAGGTGGTAAGAAATAAGACGTCCCTATATCATCCACTTCATTTAATGAATCTGAAATTCATCGAGTGAAATTGTACAATAAATTGAATAGTAGAAAATAGCCCACAGACTCTCATTTAAAAAATTATTTTTTTTAAATCTCCTTTGGAAGAAAACTAAACATCATGACCGTAAACAATCCAATCTAACATTTGCTCTGTGTGTTTTTACCAAATACAATTTGGACAATACATCTGCTCTAAAGTTAATGGAGAAACTTGTTTCTGCCATGATAATAAGCATCTCCTGTGTATTACTGAAAACAGAAGATAAGAGATAGAGAGGGTGTGTGTGTGTGTGTGTGTGCGTGTGTGCGTGTGGGTGTGAAAGAGAGATATAGAAAGAGACACAGAGAGACAAAGATTAGGAAATAGAAAGACAAAATACAAATGAAGAAAAGAATGTTATGAAATCCTATGACATAGTATATTGATTTAAATAAATAAGAACTTGTTCCTTTGGGTAGAAGAAGATGAATATCATCTTCTGTCGATATACATCCGTGTTCATTCGTGCGTATGTGCGTGCAGGTGTGTGCGTGTGTGTGTGTGTGTGTGTGTGTGTGTGTGATGGTACGTTTGTGTGTGTGTGGGAGTGGGTGTGTGAGAGAGAGAGAGATCGAGAGAGAGAGAGAGTTAGTGATTGATTGAGTGTGTGGTGTGGAACCCAATCAAGCAAGAAATTGTCTCAATCTTTCTTCTCCATAGACATTACGAGTAGAGGGCCAGAGCCGATGTCATCCTTTGGCGTCGCCATCGAACTCGACGACACCTCCTACTTACAAGAGTTCACCACCCTTGGTTACCCAACTCTTCCCGAAGGCGATATCAACATCAGGTGGTTTTTCGACAAACCCATCAGGGGTACGGCCATCAAGGTTGAGTTCATTGACTTTGATATCGGTGCAGCTACCCTGTTCGGTCACATTGCAGAGACTGCCCCACCCCCATGGGAGTTCACGGGATCGACCCTGCCAGATAATATCCGCACGGAGACACAGAGGCTTACACTACTGTTACGATCAGACATTGTATGCTGCAAACGAGGGATTCACTTCAACGTGACACTAATAATACGTGAGATGTATTCTTTTGATAACTTCATTTTGTTGTTTAAAAGTACACCTGTACTTCTATGTTTAATCATTGCAATCAATCTTGGCAATTTAACTATCTAACTTTTGAAAGAAAACAAAAACACGTCGTAAAGTAGTCCGAATGTGATAGCAAAAGCGAGATCAAATTTTAAAAGGCTATATCAAGATTTTCCTGTATCCTATCTTCTAATGCCCTTTATAAAAACACTAATTATCATTATCATTATCATTACTGGTATTATCATTATTAATATTATTATTATTATTATTATCATTATTATTATTGCTATTATCATTACCCCCCCCCCCCATTAAAACAAATATAATCGTGGGTTAAATCCTAATAAAAATGATAAATATTGCGTCAGCGTGATTGTACTAGACTTTGGCCGCTATTCTGACTATCTTGGCTACAAAACAATTATTATTCTGAGCTGGTGAACATATGGAATGAAAGGGAAAACCCCGGACTCTCCCGTAAACAAATAAAGATCGCTAATTACGAAGAATTCACCTATCAAAGGTGAAGTCGAATACAAACGACCTAATCTGTATGATTCAAATTCCCAGATTATAGATCATTATCTATAACCACAAAATCCTTTTGTTTGTATTCACTTCGTTTATTGTTTATAGAGGTTTTCTTCCGTACAATTAAAAAAGATCGGAGATTTTCATTTCAAAACGCAACTGAATGTATAAAAATAGTCCGTTCTTGTTAAGCGCACGGTACCTTTTACAACGTCCCTATGCGCTTCCAAAGACCTTTGTAAATTATTACTCTAGCTTTAGCTCCGGCAGCCGTAATCGGCGCAAAGTGCATTTCAAGGAATAATCCTACCAGCTATACCCATTAACCTCACCTGGGTTGAGTGTGGCAAATGTAGATTAATGTCTTGCCAAAGGACATTAGTACCGCGTACTATTATCATACTACCAACTATGTCATATGAAAAGTATTTAGTTAAAAAAGGCTCTAACTTCTCGAAACTGTTAGACTTCATTATATCTTTATTTGCTTTAACTCTTGACTTGAGTATCTGAAACCCTGAAACTGGAAAATCATTTAGGAAGGGACCCATTTTTTATTTGTCTCCTGATACAACCCTCCTAAAAACACGCGCCGCGACCCGACCATTTATTCAAAGCCGGTAGAATCATATTATCACATTTCACATACAGTTGACCCATTATTTTATGTGGTTCTCTTATCCGGCTTATTACTAATAGCAAGAAGGCAACAACAACTAAATTAAGTCTCATGGAACATCAGTCTCTATACGACTGCAGCCTGTCACATTACTGTAGCAAATTCTCTACTTCAGCAATCTTTCTCGTAACTTCCTAATACCCCACACAATCTTCCTCGAACATTCTTTTTAATAAATCATAATATTTCATTCTTTTTCAGTGAACAATGAGTGTGCGAATTCACCATGTAATAACGGAGGAACTTGCTATGATGATTTGGAATCCTTCCGTTGCATCTGTCCTACCGGTTACATTGGAGATCTTTGCCAAAATCGTAGGTTCTTTCATTTTCATTTCCCCTTGTGTTAAGACCGTGACCTATGTAGGCCTATTCAAAACGTTAGTACAGGGGGGGGGCGGGGTTTAATCCCCTCGGCTGCCCCTATTTTGTTACACAGAACACTCAGAAATTAAGAACTATATTCTTTGCCTGTCAGATTTTTGAGACATTTCCCCCTTAAAGATGACATGGTGTCGCCACTTTTATTAATGGGCGTACTGTAGGCCTGTTCAAATTATAGGAATATGAATAGAAAATGTTAAAACAATTCTTGGAGAGACAAACCAAAAAATGGATCAAGGCAACATAAGAGGGCCTGGAAAAAGCGGTATTCATGTTGCTTGGGGAATAAAATATGTGAGAATGATCCTCCACTTTAAGCTGATTATCGAGACGATCCATAGCTTAATCACAAAACGTTTTAGTGCGAACAGACTTTTGAAGCGTTTCGTTGTTTACCAACTTCCCTTCTCCTCAGAAAAGAGTAAAATCGGTTATAGAATATGACCAAAAATCCCTATTCGTTGGCTTTTGCTATAGATTTGTTAATGTGGAATTGTGTCTAACTTGTGATGCCGAATATAGGGCTGTTCTATCATCTGGCCGATGAAGTAGAATAAAGCATCTTTTAGATTCGAGTTATTTAACATTGAAACCAAGATACGCCAACTTTCCTAATTGTAAGACTGGTATTGTTATTTTATTAACAGTAATTACAACGGCTGGGTCAAGCCCTCAAACATCACCACAGAGTTCAACTACAGGTAGGAAAATAATGCATGATGTAATGTAAATCCCTTCAATAGAACGTTTTTAAAAGCTCTAATAATTTCGATGCAATAGCCATAACATGCAATAGCCATAATTTAAAGTTCCAATTTTGTACTTGGATTTTGAACTAATCTCATACAGGTTTTAAAATGTTACTTTCTTATGTCTCAGTTTTGATGATTAAAATATTAAATGGAAGATGGCTCTTAAATAGCCTATAACGGATTACTTGAAAATATTGAATGTAACATTTTGTTTCGCTCATATTTTGGACATAATATATTATATTCAACTCCAAGAATGTATCCCCATTTGCATGTCAGAAAATCTTCAGGAATGTTGTGCCCCTCGTTTTCACAAATCCAATATCCGCCCTTGCTATCGATAGGCTTTATCATAAATTGTTTCTTTTATTTTGAGCAGACATTACAAAGATTACAACCACAAGTGCATCTACACCAGACAAAACAGGTACGAAATATCACATTGACATGAGACCATTCAATATCTCTATTATATTCTTTATACGGTATAACGACATTTCTGTACGTAATTTAGTGTCCAAACCATGTGATATGGTATGATTGTCATTTCATTTTGTTGATAACAAGCCCATGATGCATTTATAACTTTTAGCATGAAAGTATATCTGCATTTGTTGCTGATATGTTTTTCAAGTAACACGTGGCATCATTAATGTAACATGTAACATCATTATGGACCTGATTATGGATAGTTATAAACCTTATATCCATGGGTGTCGATCCGTAACTGATACCTATTCATCAGGGGGGATGATCTATTCATTCATCCCCCCTGATGAATAGGTATTACGTAAGGATCGACACCCATGCTTATATCATCAAGAACTAGCAATCATGGGGGGGGGGGGGGGGCAGTTAGTTTTTTAACATACTACAACATGTCAAAACCGAATTAGTTCTCTTAAGTATACAATTCACATCATATCTTTCACCAAAAATTGATTAGCTTTTGATTAGTTAAAATGTGTCACATAATCAAAAATATTCACACTATTTTCCCAAGCCGTAAAAAGTACTTCGACTAAAAGTACTATTTACGGCTGGGCGAATTTATTAAAATTGTTATTAAAATTGTCAAACGTTAAAATTTTATTTTTTTGTCTACAAATAATTTTTTGATTTTTATAACTATGAGCCTCGGTGACTCCAATAGTACCATTTGTGACGGGGCCCCTCAGCAAATAGAACAATTGGAGTCACCTCTTGCCCATAGTTTCAACCGGAACCTCGAAAAGAAGGCAGGGTATATTTTGTATACGAAGTTCGCGAGGTCAATGCTGTGCGTGTGGTGTGTGTGGGTGGGGGGGGGGGGGGAGGCGTTTGGGGGGAGCTGGGTGTGTGCCTGAATTTGTATGTACACTGTGTAATTGTAATGGAGATAGAAAAGAAGATATTCTGACTATTTCATAAATATTCTGACAGAGATTGTTTCACCTATTATTTTAGATGCCTCGACACGTGTCTCATCTACGCAGGAAACATCAACATCCAATCCTGCAGCTCTGAGAGGTAAGGACCATGACAAACTTTTTTAGACTTTGTTTAACTTGTTGCATGGTACAAAAAGTTTGATGATCTTGTACAATTATGCAAATATCATCATGATAACTTGACGAATGTGATGTTCAATCGATTGATATGATCGCAAAACCTTTCAAGAAATCAGTCTAAGGCAATTTCAGTAGTCTAGTATAAGCGTTACCCCTTTGAAATGGGCGAACATGGCTCAGGGTGAAACATTACGTAATCCGAAAATGAGTCCATAGATATTGAATTAGCCTTTAAATTTATTTCTTGAAAGTCTTTGCTATCGTTTTAAGTAGCTACAAGGAAGTACATAATATGTCCGTCAGGAACATACATAATAGTTGTCTTAGGAACTTACTTAGGAACATAATCAGTATCACCCAAAATGCCCATGTACTGTTGTCAGATTAAGCCCGGTTTTTTTACAGCTGCTAAATGATAATACAGTTGTATAAAACGAAATGTTGAACATACACAATAATGATATATTTTAAGATAATATTTCTATGTGCAAGATTGTTGTCAGTAGGTATGTTAGACATTCATTGTAATGCGTAATTATTTTTATTTGCAATGTAATGCTTTTTATCTTCTGATTTTAATTCCACTATTTTCAACATTGCGAACTATAACAGGTAAGCAAAGTTTGTTCATCAGCATTCGTTCTCAGACATGTAGGAATAGCAATAAAAGTATATTGATGTCTTAACTGAACTAATTTACCTCTTTCGAATTTCAGACTCTGATATTTTTTGTGTAAAATCCTAAAAAAGTCATAGTACGATTTCGGTGAAATAAGCTATCATTCGTGTTTGATTATTTCGCTTATCAATTTTCAGACAAAGCGACTATTAGAAACTATAAAGGATAACAAACTGATTGAGTTAGTGGGTAGTTGATGTGGACTCTGATGATGGGTAAGGAAAATGCACTACATGGCAAAATATCATCTCATAATGTCTTTGATTCTCGTCTTACAGGTAAACCGAACAATGTGCTCATCATCCCTCTAAGTACCAGTCTCGTCATCGCCTTTCTACTCATCACACTCCTTGTCTTTGTGGTGGTCTACCGAAGTGGGAAAAAAGCACGCGTTGCGTCAAGCACCAACCATGAATGTTGCTCCCAAAACGACCACATTCCAGCAGACGATTCAGCTTATCGATACCAAGAAGAACCTCCCCTTCCTACTGATGGGCCTCCTGAGTACGAGACAATCTCACCTCTGAATGAAGGAGGGGCACATGGGGGCCACTACCAAGAACTGGACAGTTCCGCCATTGGTAGTGGTGATTATGAGGAGTTCAATGAAGATATAGGTCATTTACCCGAAGACCCACCTGATTGCATCTCTCCTGCTCCGAATCGCGTAAGTCATGATTACTATGCTACGTAGGCACATTCCGGGGGATCTCCCCCCCCCCCGAAAAAAGAGCAAACAACAGCAACAACAACAAAAAATGTAATAATACCCACGAATTATATGTTTATTTTCTTTTATTGGAGAATCTAGTGACCCCGACACTAGGGTCGATGGATATCCTGAAATTATAATTCTATCTAAATGTGTTCCGATAAAATTTGATTTTTTTTTTCCCTCTTGATTATACACCCCTCCTTTCGAGCCCCATCCCCCAATGAGGGCATTGAAGTGCTGAAAGGTTTCTGAAAATGGTAGTCCTGAGGAAAAATGGTGTAGTAGAAAAAAATGTGGCTCTCGTTCTTTCTGACAACCTTGGGTCCACCCCCTTTTTTGTACTAAATTCATGTGGAGGTGTTTTTGGTATATTGGCTCATTGTCTAGACCCTCAGTCCAAGGATAGAGGATCTGGATCCTAGCCCGACACTCTTGGCAAGGCATAAGTCTACATTTGTCACACTCAGTCTAGGTGTAAATGGGTCCCTGACCATTACGAAGAACAATATTGTTGCTGATGTGGGTACCCTGGGTAAACAAAGTTATTATTATTGTTATTGCTTTCACTATTATTATCAGTAATATTATTATCATTATCGTTTAACGATATTATTATTTTCATTATCGTTATCATTAATATCATTATTATTGTTATTTTATTTACTACTACTATTTTATTTACTATCAATATTATTGTTATTATTATTATGTAGACAAGTCGTAAATCTATGCATGCAGGATTTTGTTTCAGTGAATGAACTCCCTTTTGTGAGACTCCAGTAAAATGTCGCAATTGTAAGTTTTAACACTTTGACAGAATGTTTGACACCTTTCTAGTTTTATTCCTGCTCTTTTGATAATTCTGCTTATTAATATATAAATAGGTATATCTTTATATTTTTTCACTTCAATTTTGGACAGGATTCTCAGTATGACTACATGGAGCCTATCAGCAGTATACCGATGAGTGGCACAACATCCCTACCGTCTGGTGTTAATCCGGAGCAAACCACAATGTTCCACAAGTGAAGACATGAAAGATTTGTTTCGGGGAATTCCACCCTGATATGAAGTTAGTTTTGACAGGGGGCAGAAAAGTAAGAGAAACAGATTGGTGAAACAAATCTGAGAAGAATTAAGGAAGTTATGAAACATGAATTGGCCACTCTGTGACGGATCACGTGAGATCCTCTCCAATTGAAATAATATTTTCCCTCAAGAAAATATCTGATCATACATGCCCTCTAGATATAATCCTAGCACATATACTTCTACATAAACCCTGTATTGAACGATATATATTTATATATTTAGGTATTAATTCCTCAACAACTAAGAACATGAAATTAAAAGAAAGACAACTCAATTGAAAGACACGTCACAGAGTTGCCCATTTGTGTTTGATTGAATACAATTTAAAACCTTCTGAATTTCTTATTTTTGCCTAAATATTGCTCTAACATAACTTCAGTGAGATCCAAATTATAGTAAACACACGGCACAAGCGATTCAACATAATGCTCAAATGAATGAATATTACGTTATCTGTATTTTCCTTTTAGAAATTATCATCACGTCTTATTGATGAAATTATAATGGACTCAGAAATAAGCTGAAAACTCACATATTGAGTCAGGTCCATAACAAAAATTTCTCTACTATTAGAGAAGGTTGAGTTCTGGGCAGAGGTGAAAATAATTTGTGAGCGTTATCATTGTTATTATGCAAGTGTGGAAGACCATCAGAGAAAAAGGCCTAAAAGGCATGGCTCTTCAAATGCCTTCATAATCTACATTTGACAAGTAGTAGCTTAAAAATGAGGCCCGATTTTTATGCCACATGTTTTTGTAGTCCCATATTTATGTGTACAGTGCTTGTTACTTTAGCAAGACGAAAATATCCATACGGATCTTACTTTCAGTATAATTTGAAAACAGAACAGTTGGATTTAATACTATTCTGATAAAAAAAAATATACCATTAATAGCCCATGGTATGTCTTATTAAAAGCAAAAATACAAGAGCTGGGTCTGACAGGAAGCCTATGAAATTAACGGTTTTCCGTGCTTCGTTTGAAAACTAGATCACTGTTTACTTTTTAATTTCAGAGACAGGGCCTACATTAAGTACATGTGATTGAGGCAAAGTTTTTAGGGAATTTGGTGCACTATGCAAAATGGACACATGGCCTTTAAAATGGTAATAGCCTTCATAACAAATTATCAAAATAAGTTGTTATAAAGAACAAAAATAAATTGAATGAGGAATCAACATAATTCTTGCCTCCCAGCTATATGATGTCGAAATGAGAGACAAACACTTTTTGTTCTCAAATTAGTTAAATACTTTGAAGGGAGTAGCCTATAGAAGATTACCTGGCTTTAGACTGGTACCATACTTGCCAAGTTGTAATTTTATGCAAATAAACTTTTCTAACAGTAATTTGTAACAATGTTGAGTAAAGCTCAGTTGCCCACCATTATTAAAGATTATCAAGTTCTATATGTATCGTCAAAAATTTGTAGTGTTTTAACATCTTCGTTAGATATGAATCGTTACTTGATAACTAACGCCATTTCTCTGCAAGGCGAAGAATTTCTCTTAAAAATTAATCTTGGCATAGGTAACATTACAGAGTAGCTGAAGATGAAATAACTACAAACTTGCTTTGCAGCAAATTAAACATCGAAGAAGGATATGCATAATGAAATATGAAACATAATCACTTTCAAAGCAGTTTTACGGTTCGATAATGTTATTTGGTCACATTGATACATGTTATTCTTGTAGTTATTTGATTTGCTAAAAAACTAAATAGAAAATTGATCATATCCTTGGGAAGACCCAAAGTATATGTGTTGTAAGTTGCCTTTTGTTAGATATGCTGGGATTCTTTGCAAGCTTGTACATATTATTAAATGTAAACATTACATTCACTTGTAAATTAGATTACATAGCAGAGCGTATAAGATATAGAACGACATTTTAGTAGTCTAAATAATTGAACACGACTATCACCAACCCCACAACCAAGTAAGAATATATGACGAGCAAATTAACATAACTGTGATATTTCGATTTTGAATGCCGCTGTAGGTATTGTATATGGTCATTATTTTGTAAGTCGAAAGCTGAAAATGGAGTTTACGTTTAGTTTATTCAGAGTGCAATTTTATATTTTATATTAATATTGCAATTTTATACCAATGGTAAAGTTTACTTTTTTTGCATGAAGCTTACCAAGAGAATTTCTGAATTGTATTTATCATATAGTTATGTAAAATATCTTTGATTAGAATCTTTTTACTACGAACGGCTAGTAGTGCTACTGAGAAAAATAAGTTGAATTCTTTCCATCTCTTTTAACAGAATATACCTTCATGTTGAATTCTGAAAATTACTTTTCTTAACGCACTTATGGTTTCTTGTACCATGTGACCAGCACAAAGATTATATTTTATTGTGCTATTTGATATTCGAAATATATACTCTGAAGTTGATGGGAGCTTAGCGCAATCAATTGAATGCTCCATACTAAAACAATTGCAAAGTGTTCATCGATATAATTATATGATTCATAAAAAAAGATATTTTTAAGGTAGAAATTTAGAAAAAATGTATATATTTTTTATGTCGAACACGAATTTATGTTTAAAAAATTGCCATCAGCTTTAGATAATTTCAACAAATGCCGGTCAAATAAAAGAAAAATAATGTTAGACTTATTATGTTTGTTTGACTTTTTGTATAAAATTCAATAAATAATATGGTGACTATTAAGAATGGATAAAATTCGGCTATTTTGGCGCATTTAAATCTATACATGGAACATTGTGTAAATGTATAAGATTTGATAAAGTATATTTTTGAAGAAATACCAACAAGTTAAGGATGCTATCATACTTCGCTGTGTCATTTCAGTCCAATGGAACTGAAGACAAACAACAATCTGGACCTCTAGAAAGAACAGAGCCATCTTAATATTGGCTCTGAATAGAGCATTCCAGCCGTTTTTAATTCTTGATTCGTATTATATAACGGTAAATTGTATTCTTGTTTGTATTATAATTTTTAAACGGAAACTTAAACCAAACCACACCAAATCGCACCACCCCCTTCAACCGTCTTCTTATCACTGTTAATGCTCCAATAAACTTCACGGAACAAAGCGTTCTCGTATTTACTAACACATTATAATGCTGACACATAGGCCTCAAAGAGAAGCTCGAGTTCTGGGGAGAGGTGAAAAATAATTTGTGAGCGTTTTCATTGTATTATGCAAGTGTAGAAGAACATTAGAGAAAAAATGTTCCCTGAAAAGCCTGGCTCTTCAAATGCCTTCATATTCTAAATATGAAAAGTAACGGCTTAAAAAAAGAGGGCCGATTTTGTATGCAATATATATATACATCTCTCTGTGTACAGTGCTTGTTACTTACCCAAGACTGGGCCAATTTTTTATCATTTCTTACCAGAACCTTGCAGTACACACCAATTGTTATATGCTACATGATCAACTTTTTCTGATCGATTTCACACCGATTTCACAATGCAATCGCATAACCAGAATTCAACTTTATCTTTATCTTTAAGTGCGAGTGGTCTTTTTTATAACATAAATCTAAACTAAAATAAACATAAAAACAAATGAATATGTTTTGGTTCTTAATGCTATAATATACGTGTATGTATGTATGTAAATTTTTTTTTACATCAAGACAGTGTGTACCTTTTGTTTGATGAGCACATAATCCTTATTAACAAACATAAAGAAAGGGGAATTTATCGTTTTTTACCATTTTATACGAATCTAAACCTAAGGTCTGAACAACAATTAGCTTACGATGGGATACCAATTTTAACATTGCCAATCTCTGGAAACATCTTGTTTTTGTTTGTTTAATTTTCCCTTTTTTTGACATTTCCCGTGTTTATTGCACACCAAAAAATACATATAAATATACCTCCAGTGTAATTGTCCCCAGGAATCGTACCATTTTTTTCACATCAATATGAAATTATGATTGATTATATTGTGGAATGAAATGCACAATTTGGGCCTTTAGAAAGTCGTAAATCCACCAGCTTCAGGGGCTACGCCCCCTGCTACCCCCCCGTTAGGGCTTCGCCCCTGGACCCCACCTATTTTCGGCTCGGTTGCTACGTTCCCTCGCAGCACAGTCAACCATACAGGGTGGCACTTCAACTACAAATTCTTTTTGTTTTGGCACTTCTAATAAACTAGTTGAGAAGGCCTGTGTTATATGATTGAAATTTGTATTCTTCTGCCGGTTCATACTTTTTCATTTTGTATATACATATGTTTTCGTACGTTATAGAAATTCTACAAATTCATCATTATTTTCTTCTTCTTCCTCCTCCTCTTTTTCTTCTTCTCCTTCTTCTCTTTCTTCTTGTACTTGTATCATTTCTATCATCAGTTAATGTTATTATTATTATTATCTTTAATAAGTAATTCTTTTAATTTTCTTATCTGTCTGTAAATATTACTATTTTAACTTATTAATGTTATACATGTCTGTAAGGGACCCCGCTGGAAATAAGCTCTCGAGCTTTCGTGGGTTATCCTGTTCCAGCTGACTTATTTTTGATCTGTTATTATTGTATATTGTTGTATGTTGGAAGCTTGTCGAATAAAAATCAATCATTCAATCATGTGTGTATGACTGACTGAGTGTGACTCATAGGCGGTGTCACACAGAGGCCAACAAATTTATTTTAGTTATCCTCGTAATTAGCTGTCTGTCATCAATTATCCCTTAAAGATAAAGACCAGTTATGGTCATGCGATTGCATTGTGAAAGAAACGTTCTGGAATCGATCAGAAAAGGTTGATCATCTAGCAGGGGCGTAAATCCGTACCAAGGAGTGGGGGGATGATCGGCAATAGCCATCACATACTAGCACGAGCACACTAATTTACGCAAGCGCGCGCGATCGCGCACGCACAAACACACAACACACACACATACACGCGCACGAACGAACAAACAACAAACACACACATACCCAAACACATGTACATAAATTTATACATGCATGCATACATGCATGCATACATGCACGCACATGCCAAATTTGACAACCATAAAGTAAAAGAATTGGACATAATTTATTTTGAAATACTGACAGCTGCAAACTGTAGTTTTTTATTATAATGAACTCCGAAAAAAGACGACACACTTTGATTGAGTATTTCGTTAGGAAGATGGGAACTCTTTAGTGGAGTCCCATCACTTAGAAAATGATGTATAATGGTCAGGGGCGTCGCTAGACCTTTTCTTTATGTGTGTGTGTGTGTGGGGGGGGGGGGTGTGTAGAGGTCAACGATTACCGACAAAACTAGCCCCCAATTACCGACAAAATTAAATGTCCCAATATTTACAAATTTAACCCTATATACCCGGGGCCGAATGATTCCCTAATTCGCAACTCAAACGTGAATAAATTATTTTCAATTTCCTCTCCCTATCCTATATAGCATAATCTGTAAAACAGTTACATAATACATAATATACCTGTTTCCTGGGGAGCACCAAGCTTCGACGGCAAGACAGAACGGACGTGCAAGAAAAGTACTGTACAGATGACTTACCGAAAGATGGGTATGCACCCAACCTCACCGGAAGATTCCGCATCCTGATGTTCTCACCAAAACATCCATCCCTTCCAATCCTCCATTAGCCATCTGATCCTCCCGAACTTGCAGACAGTTCTGACAAAACCTACCGATCATGATCGGATCTCCAATTAGACGTCCGTCCTACAGCGTGTCGAACTAGGTCAGTGAGCTATGCAAGCTCATCGCAACTGATATACTCTGAAACGCCACCTGTAAAACATTCTTATGCTAATCGGTTAGCTCTGCTAACAATTAAAAATATATTTATTCCCTAATTCGCAACTCAAACGTGAATAAATTATTTTCAATTTCGCCTCCCTATCCTATATAGCATAATCTGTAAAACAATACACATGTTACATAATACATAATATACCTGTTTCCTGTAGCACCAAGCTTCGACGGCAAGACATTGCTATGCCATATAGCTCCCCATGTCAGTCAATCAAAGAATGGGCAATCAAAAAAGGAAAACACGAAAGAGGAGAACAATTTTTTCAATTAAAAGAAACTTTAATCATACATGTTTCAATCCAATACACTAATATATGATATCTCCTATGTCATAGCCTGTCAATCTTTCTGTAAGAATTATACCATTTTAACATAACCAATTTGTCCAATACCTTTACAGGCCCAAGTTCAATGACACCGATAACCGATCTTTCATACTGTCTTTCACGTATCCATCCTTGACAGTTTCTGAACGCCATCTACCATGCTTTTTAAACAGTCTATCGGGCACACCTAAATTCGCGGCTGCTGTAGCTCCACCGCTTCGAAGACTATGCATGCCAAAACTTGTTGGGTTCAGACCTACTGATATTAGAGCATCACGCAACAATTCTAAAGATCTAGTGTATGATAACTGTCCATCTCATAACTTATATAGTCCTATCGACTTAACATAATTTACGGGTCTAAAAAGAAATTTCTCATCAGAACCGTTATCCAGTCCGGCAGTAGACAAATACTTCTTCAAAGCCAAAACTGGACAGGTAGGTGAATTAGTCGCACCTATGAGAACCCAGGCTCCTTGCCTGTAAATATCAGTTTTGCTTTTCATAATGAAAATACTCACATGAGAGACATATATCTAAATCGCATCTACGGATATTAATCAGTTCATCAAAACGTACAAAACCAGCATAAGCAATCAAAGTCAAAACAGACGAGTATCCATTAAGCTAGTAGATGAACCATATTTATCCACAACAGCGTTCAAGATTTCTGGTGTGATAGGTTCCTTCTTCACAATGGGTTTATGAAGCAACTTCTTTAAACCTTGCAGTACAATATGTAAAAACTTACGATCACATGGGTTAACAATTACCTGAGGGCTACAGTCATAATTCCACTTAATAACATAAAATGCTGACTCCATCCTGGAATAAGGAGCCTCACTTTGAATTAAATGAATAAGATATTTACTGATATCTTCTGGCATTGCGATAACTGAATTTACCATATTTGCTTACACCACTCATCCCATGCTAACAAGGCTCTCTTATATTTATAGTTCGCGCTATCAGCTTTCGATGCTTTCAAGATCCTGTTCAATGTCATTTCATACCCTACCTGTGGCAAAATTCTGGGGAATATATAAACAAAACCACATATATATATATCTTATCATTCCAAAAAATGATGTGTACATAATATAACATACCGTATAAACCAATACATAGTTGACATCAATATCACTATAGACAACGAGCAGGATCGACCATGCAATCCTCTCATAATCATAGGGACATCCGTCACCATCATAAAAATGCTCTACAGCAAGGATGGAACACCATACTTCCATAGGTAGCTATGCAGCCTACCTCTAGCCATGCGGCTGGTTATGCAATAATACAATCTGTCACCATATTCTGCAACATAATGAACACCATACTTCAATAGCCAAGTAGCCTTCCTCCAGCAATGCTGCTGGTAACAATGTAATACCAATGCAATACCTATTTCTCGCTCAAATACCACAACACCGGGCTTTGGAATTTTATCGTACCAAAAATAGAATTCTTGTTTCTGCCTTGCACAAAAACCCCTTCAGGATTATCAATTTTCACCGAATCTGTTAAAGAAACTAAAGTCACTATATTCCGAAAGCAAAAGGGGCCAAAAAGGAGCTGAAGGCCAATATGGGACAACCAGAGTTCCCACAGCAGAACACACTTTAATGTGTTTCAAAACTTGTCCAATACATTCAATGGGGGGAACCAACCAGTTATTCTCACCTACCCAATCACAGAAGAACGCATCAACTTGAGCCGAATAAGGACACGAATATTTGGAATTAAATTTGGCGAGTTTGGAGTTAATATCATCAGCAAACCTATCAACGGTATGAGGCCCCCATAAGTTATCCATGAACTTAAAAAATTCAACAGAAACTCCCCAGTCATCGAAATCAATGATACGACTGAGTGCATCTGCACTACGGTTCTCCTCTCTGGGAACCCACTGAACTTGTAAAGTTATATGATTTTCTCTACACAAATTAAAAATGCTCAAACTCATTTCATGAAACTCTGCAATCATGCTACTCTTTGCCACAATCGAAACCACACCTTTGTTATTCGTAAATACCTTCACAGTCTTATTCTGCAAATACGTTACAAATGCTTGCAATGCTAAACTCACTGACATGAGTTCCCTCCAAGTGGAGCTTTTTAACATTTCTACTTTAGTCCAATTTCTTACCATTTTCATACCAACACACTCACCAACCCAGGCTCCGCAGCCTGACTAACTGGCGTCTGAATATATAATGGTATGTGGGATAGAATAAGCAGAAACAATGTGTTCATTGAGAATAGATAAATTCTCCTTCCAGAAAAATATAATTATCACTACGAATATTATATGTTTTATCCCAATGATTTCTACTAATAATATCATGATACATAAATCTAGTCTTTAACTGAGTCGCAGTACCAACGACTGGGTACAGAGAATTAATCTTTCCAGCAAGAGCTGTAATTTTTCGTGCTGTAACCTGTGGTAATTCTGCCTGAAAGGAGTCTCTATACATGACTCAAGATCCTTCATTCTCCTTTGAGTTATCTTAATACAACCCACACTGCTATCCCATGTCAAACCAAGCCAATCCAGGGACTGGACAGGAATCCATTGAGATTTCTCAACATTAGGTACCAAACCTGCTTCCAGTATGTCGTCTTTCACTACCTTAGCTACAGCCTCAGAAGAACAAAAGGAAGGAGCACGCTCCCATCCATCATCTAAATACAAAACAATGAATATCCCTCTACTACGCCAATGATTGACGATCGGTTTAAGACATTTAGTAAACACATAAGGAGCTGTAGACAAACCGAAGGGCAAAACTGGAAATGTTAAATACGTAGTACCACTTCCAAAATGCAAACTGAAACCTAAAAAGCAAGTATTCTCTTGAAAAATTTCATGATGGTAACCTGACTTTAGGTTAAAGGAAAACATAAAATAAGTAAGTGCTACATTCCAATCTTCGAATTTAATTTTGTTCTTCCACAAATAATTATTCACAAATCGTAAATCAAGAATCAGCCTCTTTCTACCAGAGCTCTGGATTGACACTGATAAAGGATTAACAACATGAGGTGCAACAGCAGACTCAACAGCTAATTTCTTCTCAATTAAATCATTAACAGCTTCAGTGACGAACTCCGGGTAAGACAACGCAGACTTATTATTTCTCAGTTCCATTTTAGGGGGAGTCTGTAAAAATGGTAACTTGTAACCGTGCTCAATAATATCTAGCACAAACTGAGATGCACCAATTCTTTTCCAAAACTGTAAGGACGATTTTAATCTACCTTTGACTATCGGCTCAGAGCTACCTTGCTCATACTCAAAATAATTTTTCATGTCGTGCACGATTCACTATGCAGTGATGCTGCGGCTAAACTTGGATCCCCTCTCCTGCTGTAATTCTTTCCGCACTGTGAGTAAAAGAAAGCAAACACCCTGGTCATAAGCATGATATACAATTTAAATATGCATACTTCAAAGAAGCCACCTGTACATAATTAAGGAACATTAAACAATTTGGGGATCCCCCACCATTCTATATTATCTTCAAATTTGACTAATACCATGCGTAAGTTACACAAGTTTGAAACAAATTATTTTTACCTTGCTCACTCTGTCGACTGGCAGAGGAACACCTAACGCTGCTGTGATGTGGCGTTATCTCTGAATGTGCTTGATTTCTGGCACCTGGACAACTTCTTCTCCAATGCCCCGGCTTCCCACATGCGAAGCAGTAGTCTGTTGGCCTTTACCCGCTACCGGCCCCCCGCCAACCATAATTGGAAGAGTTGGCGCCACCCCCAACAGAAAATCTATTTTTCGCGCCAAACCCACGAAAATAATGATCAGTAGAAGAGCTTGGAGCACCCTGTGTATAGCCATCGCTCTTGTGAGGTTTGCGCTTGGCAGCTGATGATGACCGAGATGCCTTGCGTTTCCTCGACGCTCGTGCCTGAGCTTGCCCGATACGTTTCTCATCCTCAGAATCGCTTGCGAGGTCATCGCTCAGATAATAGGGACTTTTAGAATGAGTAGACGAGAACACGACGTACGCCGACTGATCATGCGTGTCAACGTACTCAACTTCCCATGTTGACTACAATTAGGAATCTTTTAGATTGCACTCGACGATATACATGCATGCAGGAAGTAACACTATGAATTACATGACAGACAAAGAAAGAGGACAAAATATACAGTTCCTCATTCTACCCTCAACAATAGGCCATTTTCTTAATGTAACCAAATTTAATGCATAGGTCTTTGTGAAGTGCCTCAATACAAATTATTTCATTCACCTGATAGGAATAGTAGTATTTCAATAGTCAGAATGCAACTACATATATTAAGTGTTGATAGGTAGTTTAAGCCATAATGTTTGTCCAATGTGGCAACAACTAATGTATGCAGTTAGGATTCTGTATATTGAAATACTATTATTCTTAACAGGTGGATGAAATAGTCTGTATTGAGGCACTTCACAAAGACCTATGCATTAAATTTGGTTACATTACGAAAATGGCCTATTACTGTGGTAGAACATCCCTTCACTGCTCTTATGTAAAAATGTGTAGAACAGGTGAATATGCATGTGACAATTGTTCTACACATTTTTACATAATAGCAGGGAAGGGATGTTCCTTTGTCTACCTGAGGAACTGTATATTTTATGCGCACGCGGCATATACTAGTATCGTACTAGATTTAGGAAAATCAAGGTTGACGCATTCTCGATCGCCGACTGAGACGACGTGACGCATGCGCAGTGCCTTAAAATGACGTCATACGTTGCAGTCAAAGCTGAAAACGTGCAAATCTAAAAGTCCCTATTCATCGACTGCCGACCACCCTATATAGAACAAAAATAAATGCTATTTGCATAACAATTCATCCGTATCAAAAAACGAATTCAACATTGCGCCAAACCCAGCACGCTAAACGTGTCAATATGAACGAACAAGATTCTATACATTGCATTAAAAATGTCCGCTATGCACACTACCCACAGTGGTACGTAAGCATTCTAATTAAGGATCACGCATTATTCACAAGACTTATCCAGCTTATATCAATGTAAAAACTTCTCACATTTCCACATATCTTTTTACTAACCTGCATCAGATTTATCAGCGAGTCTGATCAACTTCTTTCTCTTCTTGATATCAGCGATACCCTCCTGAAGATTTGAAAGAGCGGACACCTGTTTACTTTCTTCCAAAAAGGCCACACCCTTTTCCAGCTTCTCCTGCAAATTGGAATTAAATTCGTACTGAACCTTCTTTCCCTTAAAACGAAAGGACAATTCTGACGCCCTTTTAAGTTGTTGAAGCTCCGTGGAAGCGGCAGAAAGCTTCCTCTCGCTGTCTTCTTTCACTTTAGCAATAGAATAGTCAAAATATTGCTTGAAAGAGCCGAGGGCCTCTTTAATAGCGTTACTCACACCCGACGGCGTAAGAGCTCCAGACTGAGAACCAGATGGAACTTCAGCACCCTCTTGGCTAGTATCTCACTATGAATATGACGGACAAAGAGAGAGGACAAAATATACAGTTCTTCATTCTCCCCTCAACAATTGTTGTGGTAGACAAAGGAACATCCTTCACTGCTATTATGTAAAAATGTTTAGAACAGGTGAATATGCATGTGACACCTGTTCTACACCTGTTTACATAATAGCAGTGAAGGGATGTTCCTTTGTCTACGACAACAATTGTTGAGGGCAGGCGCGCCGGAAGCAGTTCGGGACTGGGGGGGGGGGGGGGGGGGGGCAAACATTCCATGGGGGCTCACATTCCAGGGGCAGTGACGTAATGAGAAAAAAGGTTCGGAAGGGGGGGGGGGCAGACGAAAAATCTGCATCACCACCAGTCTTACACGGTACATGCAGGTCCCGCGGAACGTTTTTCAAAGTGGAGTATTATCGATCAGGTAGAGCGTAAATTGACGGGTACAGGGCATGAGCCTCGGCAGGGGGTCACGGGGCTGAGCCCCCGGAAGCTCAGGGGTTTTAGGTATTTAATTACGGTTAGATGAGCATCCAGGGGCCCTCTGAAAGGGGGGGGGGAGAGCCCCCAGAAGCTCAGAGGTTTTGATATTTAACTACGGTCAGATGAGCATCCAGGGGCCGTCTTAGGGCCCTTAGTGTGGTCCAGGGGGCAGAGCCCCCGGAAGCTCAGGGGTTTTAGGTATTTAATTACGGTCAGAAGAGCATCCAGGGGTCCGCCTTAGGGCCCTTGGTGGGGTCCAGGGGGAAGAGCCCCGTGGAAGCTCAGGGGTTTTAGGTATTCAATTACGGTCAGATGAGCATCTAGGGGCCCGCCTTAGAGCCCTTGTTGGGGTCCAGGGGGCAGAGCCCCTGGAAGCTCGGGGTTTTTAGATATTTAATTACGGTCAGATGAGCATCCAGGGGCCCGCCTTAGGTCCCTTGGTGGGGTCCGGGGGCGGAGCCCTCGTAAGCTCTGGGGTTTTACGCATTAAGTTACGGTCAGATGAGCATCCAGGGGCCCGCCTTAGGTCCCTTTCTGGGGTCCGGGGGTGGAGCCCCCGTATGCCCTGGGGTTTTAAGCATTTAATTACGGTCAGATGAGCATTTTTTATACCTTATTTGTGAGATTGGCAGGTCACTTATTTTTTTCTCCGTCTTTCTTTCTTTTTCTCTTTAACATACTTTTTTCAAAAAGGAGGGGGGGGCTCGAGCCCAGCCACTTTGCAGACCATGACATAAAGGCTTCTAAATTAGCGTATTTTGCCTGACTGTAATTTGGGAATTTCTTATTTTCCAACAAACGCATAAAAAGAAATGCCGGAAAATCATGTCACAACATCAACATTTGTAAATCACTTGTTTCGAATAAGAAATACATCAACCCTCCCCCCCCCCATCGGTACGCCAGCGTTCAGGGGCTCATGTCTTCTCACCCCTATAACCAAGAAAACGGACTCGCTTTCCCATTCTCGCACAATATGTCCACGATATGCGCGTATCGCTATTATAGAGACCTCCATTGATAAATATCGTATAGGTGGCATGCGCAATGTTTATGAAATTTAATTCCTGTGAACTTTTCTTTTCTTTTAATGGAATTGTATACGTGATTTAATTCAGGTTTTTATTATTGTTACGTTCTTTTGGATTAAAAATAAAAACCATGTTTACTCCTTTACTGTTTTTTTTGGGGGGTGGGACTGGGACTTTTTTGGGGACTTTTTTTACTGGGGGGCAACTGCCCCCCTGCCCCCCCCCCCCACTTCCGGCGCCTATTGTTGAGGGTAGAAAGAGGAACTGTATATTTTGTCCTCTTTCTTTGTCCGCCATATTCATAGTGTCTTGATTCGACATAGTAATTAATCGAATCTATTCTCACATTACAATGTGCACGAGAACGAAGAGAAGAAGCGCAACGATGAGACGTCCGGCCTGCAGCGTGTCGAACTAGGTCAGTGAGCTATGCAAGCTCATCGCAACTGATATACTCCGAAACGCCACCTGTAAAACATTCTTATGCTAATCGGTTAGCTCTGCTAACAATTAAAAATATATGGACTATCTATAGTACTTGCGTATGCGCAAATGGTCATTTTCCTCGACGACATAAATATACGAATTATTTCGTCAACTTAGTCAGCATCATAGCTATATATTTTAATGCAGGCGCGGAGCTAGGATCTCATTTTGGGGAGGGCGGTAGTGAGCAGGCGAATCTCTCAAAGATCGCGCGAAGCGCGCTCATTAGGGGGGTGTGGGTGATAGGCCTACTGCGCGAAGCGCGGAAGCTGAGACGTTTCCTTAAATTATTAGGAAAAGAAAACGATTTATTGTACCGTTCTCGACTGTTAACCCTTATGCCTCAGTCACACCTTTGCGTATGATGCTGCGTATGGCTGCGCTGTACGGGGTATATCAATACGCAGCCGTTCCCAGCAATACGCGGCAAAATTGAAGGTAGCAGTCACACTATTGCGTATCTAGCTCGTAGGTAGCTCGTATGCCGCTCGTACTAAGACTGCCTACGGTTGCCTATGACCACGCTATAGCTCGCTGTTGCTCATAGCAGTACGATTCAATACGCAGTTTGCTCGCCACGTTGCGTATGTAACCGGTTCTTTGCTCGTTTGCTGCTCGCTAGCCGCTCACACCAGTACGTCTCGTTGCGTCTCACTGCGTGTCCGCTCGATTTAGCTCGTCTGTTGTTCGTTCTGCTGCGTGCCAGCTCGCTTGGGCTGCGACGGCGTATAAATAAACGTCATTTTGCGGGCTTCTGACGAGTCTACATCTACAAGAAAAATCAAACTTATGAGAAAAAAAATGCCTAGCAGCAGCGCACTGCCTTGCAAAAGCTTAAGCTTTTGGTTCAGCAGGAAGAAGCAGAGGCGAATGATGTTTATTTAATAACGTTATGAAGCGCAGCGACGGTGGTTGGAGCTAGGCAACTAATCGCAGTGAGAGAGAGAGAGAGGGAGCTAAAGCGAACGGCGTATACGAGCTAGACTCGCAGCGTAGCGAGCGGCAATTGCAACAGTTCTTGCTGATGCGAGTGGTAGGCGAGCAACAGCGCAACAATACGCGCAATAATGCGAACGACAACGAGCTCTGGCGAGGTAAATCGTGCAGGGAACGCAGCTATAGGCAGTGACACGCGCTCCAAAAAAAAGAGGTGCGTATGGTTGCGTATACTTGCGCTAAGCCACTCGATGTTGCTCGCATTCACTGGTTGCCACTCGTATCCGCTCGTAGGTGATTTGACCTTGCGTTTGCTTGCGATAGTTTAGAAAATTTTAAAACTAGCGAGTGGCAAACGCATGGCCTTTGCGCTAGTCTGCGTATTGAGTACGCAGTGAGCACGTTTCGTTGCGCTTTATTGGGTATGACTGCCTATGTCTGCGTTCGGGCAATACGCAGCAATACGCAAGCCCAATACGCAAAGGTGTGACTGAGGCATAAAGCCCTATTTATCTGAATTCAATTCAATTCATTCAATATAAACAACAAATTAATTCAATCATAGACCTACACAAACATCACATGCATTGCAGCCCTTAAATATCATCCCCTCGTCCCTTAAAGGTAAAGACCAGTATTGGAAACGCCCCCAATTTAAAAAAAAATGAAATGGAAGCTCTCATTACCAATCACGTGAAAGAATATGTTTTGACTAATACATGATGATAACAAATATGCCGGGAAACCGCCTACTAATTCATATATTTGGTAAATTTGTTTCTCTCATGGACTGTGAGAGATATAGGGTAGTCCCATATACATCTTTCTGTGTATAGTGCTTGTAACTTTACGAAGAATGGGCCAAAATTCTTATTATTTTGATGATTCCAGAACCTTGCAGATGCTAGATCCTAGATGATCAACCTTTTCTGATCGATTCCACAACGTTTCTTTCACAATGCAATAGCAGGACCATAACTGGTCTTTACCTTTAAGTTTTAGGTGTGAACAAATGACAACCACCGAGTAGGACTTGGGCAATGCAACAGTTACCGTATTATGTATCACTCTCAATCAGATGCGTTCAAAGTTTTCACACCTCTTAAAAAACGTTTCTGGAATTCATATAATGATACATGTACTGTGTTTATTAATTAAATCTAATGAACTCTTTAATTTCCTCACCCAAATCCTTTCTCAAATATCAAAATAATAAAAATGTGTACAGGCTTACCTTGAAATAACTGAAGAGAGAAACGGCCACTGTAAGTCTTAAACACGCCAGGTCTGGAACTTCAGTCCTCATCTACCCCCCTCTCTTTGGACTCCTGAGAAATGTAAAAAGGGGGTTATAAAATATCTTGAATATCATTAAAAAATTGATCAAATCCCGGGATCAAATTCCTGCTAGCTTTAAAACTCATTCAGGATTTTTTCATTTTGAAAAGTAAAAACATTGGCCCCCAGTCCCCTTGATCGACTACAGCTCATCTGAAATTGGGGGGGGGGGGGGGGGTACATTAAGCAGTGTTCCGAATTTGGGGGGGGGGGTCTCCAAGGCAGGAAAAGCCAGCGAAAAGCCGGCGAAAGGGGGATTCAGAAATGTTGGCAGACCTGAGATAGGGGGGGGGGGGGGGGGGGTGCTTTCAAAGGGAGGGAACGAGCATACGCGTACCCTTAATAACACTGAGTGGGGGGGGGGGGAGCCGGGTGCTCTTTACGTCTGGGCTATAATAATACCTTGCAAAATAACGAAAAATTATTCTGAAGTTTATGAAGTGCTTGTTCGCGCATGTCGCGCAACTACTCTTAATGATCGTGACATACTGTATACGTGTAGGCTATACAGTTATACATACATAAAAAATAACTCATTTCTCATGCATTATGCTGAAATTGAAACAATCACATTTGTTTCCTTCTTCTTCTTCCTTTTTTTTTCTCTCTTTTTTTTGTAATCTCAGGGGGGATATTTGTACAGGCCATCCCCCCTCATTCAAGCGAGGGGGGGGGGGGGGGGATGCATCCCCCATCCCCCCCGGGATTTACGCCCCTGTCATCTAGCATATAAGTATTGGTGTGTACTTCAAGGGGCCTATAAGGCGGTGTCACACAGAAAAATCCCGACCCATCTTGAATAAACCAGATTTAAGAAATCTAGTTTTTTTTCCATCTATACGTCGGTGACAGACTGGTGACAGACAGGCTACGAATAATCCGGATAACTAAAATCCGGATTTTTTGATGGGCCATTGCGCATGAGCCGTTTAGGTAGATAAGCATTGTGATATCACATGTTTAAATGCGCACATTTAAACGTGTGATGTCACCATGCATATTTAAAGGGATTATTTAAACATTGGTGTCAGACAGAAAAATCCCTCAAAAAACCCTTGAAAAATCCTTTCAAGAGAGAATTATCTTGCTTCATATGAGGATTTTGAAAGGATTTTTGAAGGGATTTTTTGAAGGGATAATTGATGACAGAAAGCCAATTAAGAGAGGCGGTGTCACACAGAGGCCAAAAATTCGAATTTTGGTTATCCGGCTTTTAATTATCCTCTTTTCGGCTGTCTGACATCAATTATCCCTTCAAAAATCCCTTCAAAAATCCCTTCAAAACACCTCATATGAAGCAAGATAATTCTCTCTTGAAAGGATTTTTCAAGGGTTTTTTGAAGGGAATTTTCTGTCTGACACCAATGTTGAAATAATCCCTTTTAATAAGCATTGTGACATCACACGTTTAAATGCGCGCATTTAAACGTGTGATGTCACAATGCTTATCTACCTAAACGGCGCATATACTTTCGATTGAACGTGTGATGTCACAATGCTTGTCTACCTAAACGGCGCGTGCGCAATGGCCCATCAAAAATCCGGATTTTAGTTATCCGGATTATTCGTAGCCTGTCTGTCACCGACTCAAATGAAAAAACTAGATTTCTAAAATCTGGTTTATTCAAGATGGGTCGGAATTTTTCTGTGTGACACCGCCTAATGCTTATCTACCTAAACGGCGCGTGCGCAATGGCCCATCAAAAATCAGGATTTTAGTTATCCGGATTATTCGTAGCCTGTCTGTCACAAACTCAAATGAAAAAACTAGATTTCTAAAATCTGGTTTATTCAAGATGGGTCGGGATTTTTCTGTGTGACACCGCCTGAGGATAACTAAAATCCGGATAACTAAAATCCGGGTTTTTGGCCTCTGTGTGACACCGCCTATAGTTTCGAATACACCAGTTTACAGTTGTGTGCGCCATTTTAAACAAGGCCAATGACCTAGAGGTCATGTATTTATGCGTAAATTAAGATTGCGCCCATGCAAATTATGATGATATCACTGCCTGCGCGCTGCGTTGTGCGCGCATATCATCATTTGCATGGGCGCAATCTTAATTTACGCATAAATACCAGAGGTCAGAGGTTATTGGCCCCGGAACAGGGCCAATTTGGCCCTGTTCCGGGGCCAATGACCCGAGGTCAACTGTCTGCTCATGCGCACTGATACAACTGTAAACTGGTGTATTGACCGCGCCGTATTTTGTCATTTTCATTGCGCATCTATTATGTGTACGAGAACCTGCGCACTTTGCGCTTACTCTATTATGACGTATTAATCACACCAAAAGCACACTGTTTGCAGTGTATCGAAAATTTCGTCAAGCACTAGAGATAGATGCCAAGCTGGCTTGACAAAGTTTGTTCATTTCTTTGAGATTGTCATGGTTGATTCATGCATTTGCTCTAGATGTCTGATTTGGATAACAATAACAATATTGACTGGCTTAACTTTCGGGAGATACCACATATCGTCCCTGTTTTCACGAAGTGACGGTAGTGAGAAAAATCGTCACGCAAAGTGAATGCAATTTTTTTTCACTACCGTCACTTCGTGAAAACAGTGACGATATATATATTGCCCTCACAAAACCCATATTGCCCTCGTCTATGACTCGGGGCAATATGAGTCTAGTTTGGGCAATATAATGTGGTATCTCCCTCAAGGCCAGTAAATATTATATAAATATTGCCCTCCGGTTTCATATTCGAAGCAGCGTGCACAATACGACTTTTTATTTAGCAGCTAAAATGCCCTGTATAGGTAAGAAGGTAAAGAATTGTACATCGATACCCAATTATATTATGTTATCCTTGTATTCTACGCTTATTCTTCCTTGCTTGAATTACGGACTTATTGCATGGGGCAGTACAGCAACTTCCCAAACTAATAGACTCTTTATATTACAAAACGAGCGATCGTATTATTAATAATGCAGATTTCCGGGCACACACGAATAATCTTTTTCTGAATAATAACATTTTGAAAATTAAAGACTTGTATATTTTTCAGCTTGGACAGTTAATGTACAAGCTGAACACTAAACAATTACCTTTGCCTTTTAATGATTATGTTCGTAAGAAATGATTCGATTCATAGTTACCTCACTCGCCAGGCGAGCTCTTTTCATCTACCATTATTAAAATAGAACATCTTTTGCACAAAAGACATTTGTTTTTAAAGGTCCAAATTCGATACAAATTTTTAAAAGGAGACTTGAAAGCTTTCTTCTGAATAGTTACTAGGCTATTGCATTCCCCAATCAAATATAATTTGTAGTGTGACTTTATGCAACTTTGATTGTTTCTTTTTATAAACATGTATGTATTCATCAATGATTTACGTTTAAAGTATTTTTTTTTTGTATTACTGAATCAGTTATTGTAATTGTGTTTTTTTTCTTCTCATAAAAAAATAATTCATAATAATTACTTTTACAGGGGGGCTTACACCCTACAAGCTCTGCTTTTTAGTCGGCTCTCCTTCCCTTTCAATTTCATGTTTATTTTTTTAATGTATTGTATTGTGCAAATTGATCTATATGTATATAAATATGTGAATATGTTAAAATGTACCATAATTGTAAATATGAACGATTGAAAGAGGAAAAATAAATGAATTGAATTGAATTGAATAGATTTATGATTTATTGGGCTTTTCAGCCTTTGAAACAAAATAAGCAATAAATCGTATCTCTCTGCACATGCTATCTATGGAACATCCGGGTACGTGAATGTTCTCTTTCCCGGTCCTGATGTCACAAATAGTGGACCAACTCCGTTGTGGCGTGCGCCTGTTATCCAGCTATGCTACGTTTACACTATGTTCCCGGCGGTCACGGCAGCCCCGTTTGCCCGAAACGTAGTGCGCCGTGGGATTTAGACCAATTTTATCTCCGGATTCAAGTTTTTGTTACGTCTTGCCAAGTTTTCTCACGGTCTATCATGGTATCCGTGACGGGCCGTGGGGGGAAGGGGATGCTGAGTCCCGGAGGCTCCAAGGCGCACTACGGTTCGGCCCGCGTTCTACCACGGATGCCAGAACGTTCCCTCCCGGCCCGTCACGTTCTGATGGGGTCCCTCACGTTTTCCACGTTTTGATCAAGGTCTGACACGTTTTTCACGTTCTGTCAAGGCTTTGTACGGATGAAACGTGGACGCAGGGCAGCTTTGGAGCACGTTTGTGCCGGCGGTATAAAAAGAAGGTCTCCCAAGCAATAGCAATCATGGTATTCTGAGACCTCGCGTTGTGTCACACCGTAGTAGAACGCAACGCGCCGTAGCGTGCCGGGTGCTTAAACCGTCCCACTACGGACCACCCCCAAGTTTTGTTACGGCCTATTACGGACTGTCACGTTTTGTTACGTTCACCCCGGTTTATTACGGCCTACTAGGTTTCTCATCCGCACCGTGACTGCCGTGGCAAATTTTTTGACAGTTTAAAAATCTGACACGGTATCCACGGCAATCACGGCCTGTCACGTTTGCCCATACGGTCCCCCGCGTTGTGTCACGTCAATCCCGTTTCGTCCACGGTGGCCTGAAACGGGGTTGCCGTGGCCGCCGGGAACATAGTGTAAACGTAGCAGTGGAAGTTACAAACTGAGTCAGCCGGTGACGCAGGTTCGAAACTGGGTCACGTCTTTCGGATGGTGACACTTAAAGGTCGGTCCCCAGAAGTAAATAATCATATCATAATCCGTTTATAAAGCGCTTAGAGACATTTGTATTAAGCGCTATATAAAAGATAAATATTATTATTATTATTATTATTATATCTGCTTGATACACTTGATACACGTCTGTAAAAACCCAATATACACACACAGCTCTGTGACTGATTTTCTATGCAAAGAGAGGAGGCTGTATTTGACATTTCAATTGAGGATTTCAAGTAGCCAGATTTTGTGTGTGATATACTATGTTAATGAATAACGTCTAAATAACATTATGCTTGCCATAAGTACCAAATTAGTGGACATTTATTGCTTAGACTGTCAGCTTTAACCTCAAACTGCTTGAGTTATCCTATAAAACCGTGTTCGAATTTCGTTTGTTTGTTTTAGCTGATAAGGCATCTAAGATATCCCCACCAAACGACACACGATAAGTGCGTGGCCAAAGTAATGATTTTTACTTCCTTGGTATATCCCTCCTTTTTCTTGTTGTTTATCGTTCATCACACGAAGTTATAAGTTTGTACAATCGTATCTCTTACTCAAGAAAACGGAGCCGGTGATCGATTTTGAGGCGGCCATTTTGTTTTGAAAACAGCGCTGATCATAACCAGCAACATTGTGAATGTTTGTGTTTTAAAGCTACATGAAAACATGGTTTAGTTTATGAAATAAAAGCAGACCATACGGATTATGTCGAATTTTCAGTTTATAATTGGACTTGCCCTCCTTCTCAGCCTTGGATTAATACGTAGTGAGTAATAACTCGTGATTTTATATATTCGGCTTAGCCAATTACTACCACTGGCAATACGTATATCCGTTTTGCTGGCAGTCAACGCTATCTTTTCCGAACATTAGTTGTTTTCTTTAAAAAGGTAATATAATTATAATCGATGATAATTAGGCCTACCTGCAATTTCATTCGACTTTACAGTTTATTAATTACATAATTTTCATCTTTGTTTAATTTATAAAATACCACTATCTTTTCATTTTAGGATATTCATTGCTCAACTGCAATAAACAGTTGGTTAATTTATATATATTTATTCAACGTTGGAAAGAAATCAAATTTTAAAACAAGTATATATGTCTATTATGATTTTAAGATAGCAGTTATAATGTTCGTTTTCCTCGCTTTTTTGTAACGAGTTCAAGTGGAGAGATAGTTCTGTGTTCTTTATCGTCTTGTCAAAATACCAATTGTCCCTGTCAGGGAATAGTTGTTATATAATTGATTTGTCTCTTTTTGTATGTTGTTTCAGATGTAAACGGTGATTGCACAAACAGTAAGTATGAAAATGGTTGCTTTATTCAGAACTCATGATATTTGAGTGGAACGCCGAAATCTAATTGTTTTCTTTTGATATTGAGGAATACGGTGAAAAGAAATAACTGTTTTTCTGTTATCGGTTTCCATTCGATTGATCAGCTTATTCTGCGTCAATTAATTATGTGTTTGATTAATGGTTTCGTGCTGCTCTTGCTCGGGATATTTAGACGTCGATTTAAAGCTACAGTCATCTCTTTGAAAGTGACTGAATATTTTCCAATTAGTGTTTTATATTTTTAGTTTCAACTAGATTTTAGTTTTCGTTAATAACTTCAGGACTATTGAAGATGAAAGACTGTGTGATATCGAACGAGAATGTGTCTTTTAAATCTACATCAACCACTCACTATATGGAATAGTATTAGAATTCGAGTGTAGCTTTCGCTTTTTGTTCAATTTGTTGAGCGAAGCAGGCAATGTGTTAAGGCCATTATCGTTTTTAAAATGACTGTGAATACCGAATCATCCAAACAATACATGCGGTCCTGAAAAGCGCTATATAAGAACAAGCTATTATTATCATTATTTTGAGAACTTCTTATACATATTTCTTTCCAATTTATTTTATCTCTAATTCTTTCAATAAAGACGGTGGAATGACGTGCACAGGAACAGGTATGTCAAATAAACCATTCTTCTCTAAAAACACAATATGGACAACGTTCGAGATAGCTTTGACAAGTTGCTTTTATCGATACACGAAACCTACAATCAGGCTTGTATTGCAGCAACACAGATATTTCTCACGATATAATACATATAATATATTATTCAAATAAGAAGTATTTCGGGGAGATAAAACCACGCAAAATGAAGATTATTATTGTTATTATTATTTTTTAATTACGCATTTAAATATAATTAGAAACCGTTAAGTGTTTCAGCTAGTTCATGGTTCTCCTGTTTCATTTAGATTGTTGTTACAACGGTACCAATGGCTTATCACCGGTCCTGGGTTCTGGAGGTGCCATAACCCCAATACAAGAATGCTATCCCACTGGCACCGGAAATGGAGTGACCTATAACTGTAGTGGTGATCTGAGGGGACCTCCTTTCAACGATTGCTACGATGGGACATGGCAATTTCCGTTCGCACCGACATGCGAAGGTAGGAATTTTACCCCACCCCCTTTTTTGTTTAAATCTTCTTCTTCTGTTTACACCGTCGAAAATCAGGATATGACATCTACACGTATATAGCTTCATTGTCTCCTATGGGGTTTCAGAACTTATCGAGCAAGTTCATCTTGATATCAAGCTGCCTTTAATAGAGGCAGAACAAATAGAGAGGAAGTTAGGTAAAAGGTTTAGTAAAACATGATTAACAATGACAAAGTTATGAATTTTTAAACTTGCAATAATAACAACTTGTAATAATGTTTCATACCACAATATTTTTCGGGGAATAATAATGACCTCGACCCCCCCCCCGCAAATAAAAAGGAAGTAAACGATTCCCACGGGGATATCTTCCCACCTTAAATTAAGGCAGGATGGCGTTAGTGTGTATGTGTGTGTGCGTGCGCGCGCGCGTGTGTGTGTGTGTGTGTATGTGTGAGTGCGTGTGTGTGTTGTGGAGGGGGGGGGGGGGGCAGGGTAACGACTAATAGTACAAATAATAGAATTGAGACAGGATTGCAATATTACTATAATACCCAAAGTGGCACAGTAATAATAGTATGAATTCAAAATAATAACATACCCGTGCAGACGGCCTTTGATTTTTAAATAAACAAGTTACTGTTCTGTGGTTAAGATTTTAGGATATGCTTTTTGTTGTTGATATAATGTCACTATGCTTTGGCAGTATGAGTATGACACATAAAGATTACATTTTTCGTTTTGTTGGTATATTTAATAATGATTATAAGAAGAAGAAGAAGAAGAAATAATAATAATAATAATAATAATAATAATACACTGTCGCTCATAAGGCCAAACAAAAATTGTTTGGTTGTCCTCGATTGCTATTCTGGAGTAGGGGCGGGCGGGTGGATTTTTTTTTTTTTTTTTTTTTTTAACTTCATGTTTTGTGTGGATTTTTTTGGTTTGGTTTTTTTTATTTAAAAAAAAAAAAAAGGAAATGCAATAAATTTTCAATAATTTATTGCATGTTACCCCGGTCCCCTATATAAAATATCTTCTGTGTGCCCATGCCTTAAGCCATAATGCATGGCCGTCCAGAGGATTTTGTTATGTTGGGGACCGGGGTAAAATGAAATGGATTATTGAAAATTTATTGCATTTTCTGTTTTTTTTTTATTTATGGAAACTGCCCCCTACCCTAGCCCCCGCTGCGTACAGTCATGGTTGAGTGACAAAACAATGGCCTCGTAACTGTGAGGCCCCAGGATCAAAACCATGTCGATGTGCTATATTAGTGCCCTTTTGTGTGGCATTAATCCTCATTACTGTCATTTATGACTTGAAGGCGTAAGTCCCCTTGTTAATAAGCATAGTAGCATACACATGTTTTAGCAGTCACGCAAAACACACATTGACAAATTATTATTCAATAAAATCTGAGAATGTATACTATTATCTAGATCTATTATTTTTTAATAATTTTTAAAATAATTCCATAAATTGGGGTAAAACTAAAATATTCCACCTTTATGAGCGACAGTGTATTAACAAAAATATGAAACACACTAGTCCTCTACTATTATTCTAAGACCTATCGCGTGTTATTACGTACTTTTGACATTTTTTGTTGTTGTAGGTGTAACTACATGCCCCCAACCTACGGTACCAACAGACGGCAGTATCGATCCTGATATTCCGACATATGGCCTGCATACCCGAATCACATACGCCTGCGACGACGGGTATACGTTGAGAGGCCCATCCGAAGCAATCTGCGAATCGGGTGGGGTCTGGATTCCCTCCACTGTACCCACTTGCGAAGGTAAGTTCTGTGTGGAAGTAGTAAAGTATCATTAAGGTTGAGGTCCATGAAATTCGTTTTAATCATTTCCTCGAAGTATTTTCTTCTTGCTATGCAGGGATTACTTAGATTAGTTTTGGAATGTACTTGACAAAATTTTTGTATAATTTATTGTCTAATACTTACGGCTCTTTCAACCCGTATTATATATAAATCTCTCTCTCTCTCTCTTTCTCTCTCTCTCTCTTTCTTGTCTCCTTTCGCTTTGCTCCCTTACCTATTTCTGTCCAATGTTAGCCTTTCATTATTACATTCTCTTGCTCTCATGCACCCTATACTCTCTCCCACCCTTTTCTATCTTCTTATTATATCTTCGTATTTTAATGTTCATTTGTATTCTGTTCGGTAATCAAAACAATTAAATCGAAATGCATTTATATATTTTTCATTGCTTGAGACGAATATTTTTTGTTGCTGCTACTGTTAATCGCTGCAAAGTTACATTTTTTATGAAACTGCGTATAACATTATACTGAACTGTACGTGTCTAAATAATCATAATACAAGAAATTTTACTAGTGGCGTATCCAGAAGAGTACCCCCCCCCCCTTCAACGTGATAGCAACCGTGTTCAAAGGAAAAAAATCAACCTAAGCCGGGCAGTTTCATTCGAAGCGAGTTTTATAAAATTAAATAAAAGGTCGTCGATGCGTCCGCACGTCCTATTTGGGCGGTACGAACTTCATACATTAGCATGAAGTAAAAATGGCCGAGTGGTCTGAGGCGCCGGTTGAGTTCGATTCGCAGGCAGCTTTTGCACGCACGGGTTCGTATCCCGACGGAAAAAAAATCTGCATCTTACATCTTACATGCATGCCCAAAGAGACGTTTTTCAAACGGTGGGGGGGGGGGGGAGGGGTCAGGTAGATCGAAGCGGGTTGAGTGTAGGCGTGGGGTCCACGGGTTGTGGGGGGACGGGGGGGGGGGTCAGGTAGATCAAAGCGAGTTGAGTGTAGTCGTGGGGTCCACGGGGTTAAAGGGGCTGAACCGATGGGCATATCTTAAGTACCTTATTTGTGACACTGGATGTCACTAATTAGTGTAGGGTTGTAGAGTTGCGTACCAACTACGCTGAGTGTACGCTGGTCTACATTACTATACCCTAAGGGACTCAAAGGGGTACGCAAGATGGACGCAAACAATCAAACATGTTCAATTTTTTTCGCGTACTAGCTCCTGTAGCAGCGCCCCATGGATGTGTGGCCGAGACAAACGCAAAATAGCTGCCACAGCAAAGAGCGCCCGTTTAACGGGCGCAAACAGCTAGTATAAGTATAATGGGCTTGGAACTCAAAACACGTCGAAGTTGCATATTATGTCGTCAGCATATTAATGGAAAATGGATTGTAACTCTGTAAATATTGATCGATTTTCTTCCAAATTTTGATTTGTTGTAGCTGTGACAGTTCTCAACAAGATCAATGTCAACCAGATTTGATAGCAGACCGCCAAATTTCTCGTCATTACTAGTATTGTTATTATTATTACTATTAATATCGTCCTTTATATTATTGCTACTTTAACTACTTGAACTACCCCAAGCCCCCCCCCCCCTTAAAAAAAAAATCGTGGGTCAAATTTTAATAAAAATGATGGCTATTGCAACAACATAATCGTAATTGAGTTTGGTCACTATTCTGACTATCTTGGTAACAAAAAATTCTGTGCTGGTGAATATGGAATATTCAAACATTTAAGATCGCTTATTACGCAGAAACTTCGTCAAAGGTGAAGTCAAGTAAAAACGACCTATTAGTAATTACGTTACTTTAACTATATTAATGTCTATAAATCAAATTCCCAAATTAAAATGATATAAAGTGTGATAAGTAGATCATTATCTATAACCGCCTAATTCATTTGTTTGTAGTCACTTCGTTTATTGTTTTTAGAAGTTTTCTTCCGCTTTTGTGGTAAAAAAACTACCGGGGACATTGATATCATAACGAAAGTGTATCGATAGCACTATTACCTACTATGTTATATGATTTGATTTGATTTGATTGTTTTTTTATTTATTTTTTATTTTAATTTTTAATTTTTTTATTAGAATAGTATCTAGTTGAAGAAAAGGCTCCAACTTCTCGCAACTGTTAGACTTCATTATTTCTTTTTCGCTTGAACTCTTTACATGAGTATCTGAAGGCCTGAAATTGGGGAAATCATTCAGCAAGGGAACCGTTTTTAATTTGTCCCCTGATACAACCATCATGACGACTAGCACCGCGACCCGACCGTTAGGTAAAAGCCGATAGAATCATAGTATCATTAGATGAAAAACGATTTCACGTACAGTTAGCCCATTTATCCGGTTCTCCTACCCAGGGGCCAGTCCAGCCGGCGACGATGGATGGGCCCAACTCGTGAGAAACTATTCAGATAAGCGGGGGGGGGGGGGAGCACTAAAAGTGGGCACTATTTTTTTGTAATACCCAACACAGTCTTCCTCTATCATTCTTTTACAACAAAATTATTATATTTCATTCTTTTTCAGTGAACAATGAATGTGCTAATTCACCATGTAATAATAGAGGAACTTGCTATGATGATTTGGAATCATTCCGATGCATCTGTCCTACCGGTTACATTTCCCTTTTGTTAAGACCGTGACCTATGTAGGCCTATTCAAACTTTGGTACGGGGGGGGGGGGGGGTTAATCCCCTCGGCTGCCCCTATTTTGTTACACAGAACACTCAGAAATTAAGTACTATATTCTTTGCCTGTCAGATTTTTGAGACATTTCCCCCTTAAAGATGACATGGTGTCGCCCTTTTATTAATCGGCGTATTGTAGGCCTGTTTAAATTATAGGAATATGAATAGAAAATGTTCAAACAATTCTAGGAGAGACAAAAATGGTTTAAGGCAACATAAGAGAGCCTGGAAAAAGCGGTATTCATGTTGCTTGGGGAATAAAACATGTGAGAATGATCCTCCACTTTACTCTTTTTCACAACTTGCATTACACTATTTTATTTTATAATTCACATGATTTGCGAATTTAATGGTTATATATTTATTCATACTGATATAGCTATACTTTATTATTTGAGGTACGCTGGCCAAAGTCCGTGAATAAGTAAGATACACAAAGCATTTTTGTTTATGTTGGTACGCAGGAAAAGTTGAATAATTATCTTGAATGCGTAATTACCTTTCCATACATCGTAAATTATTCTCTATATATACCAACAAAAATGAAGTACAAGCTGATTATCGAGACGATCCATAGCTTAATCACAAAACGTTTTAGTGCGAACAGACTTTTGAAGCGTTTCGTTGTTTACAGACTTCCCTTCTCCTCGGAAAAAAAGTGAAATCGGTTATAGAATATGACCAAAAATCCCTGTTCGTTGGCTTTTGCTATAGATTTGTTATTGTGGAATTGTGTCTAACTTGTGATACCGAATATTGGGCTGTTCTATCATCTGGCCGATGAAGTAGAATAAAGCATCTTTTAAATTCGAGTTATTTAACATTGAAACCAAGATACGCCAACTTTCCTAATTGTAAGACTGGTATTGTTATTTTATTAACAGTAATTACAACGGATGGGTCAATCCCTCAAACATTACCGCAGAGTTCCACTACAGGTAGGAAAATAATGCATGATGTAATGTAAATCCCTTCAATAGAACGTTTTTAAAAGCTCTAATAATTAGATGCAATAGCCATAATTTGAAGTTACAATTTTGTACTTGGATTTTGAACTAATCTCATACAGGTTTTTAAAACGTTTATTTCTTATGTCTCAGTTATGATGATTAAAATATTAGATGGAAGATGGCTCTTAAATAGCCTATGTTGGATTACTTGAAAATATTGAATGTAACATTTTGTTTCGATCATATTTTGGACATAATATATTGTAAACCACTCCAAGAATGTATCCCCATTTACACGTCAGAAAATCTTCAGGAATTTTGTGCCCCTCGTTTTCACAAATCCAAGATCCGCCCTTGCTATCGATAGGCTTTATCATAAATGGTTTCTTTTATTTTGAGCAGACATTACAAAGATTACAACCCTTAGTGCATCTACACCAGAAAAAACAGGTACGAAATATCACATTCACATGAGACCAATCAATATATATTATATTCTTTATACGGTATAACAACATTTCTGTACGTAATTTAGTGTAAAGTCCAAACAATGTGATATGGTGTGATTGTAGTCATTTCATTTTGTTGATAACAAGTCCGTGATGTATTTTAACTTTTAGCATGATAGTATATCTGCATTTGGTGCTGATATGTTCTTCAAGTAACACGTGGCATCATTAATGTAACATGTAACATCATTATGGACCTGATTCGAATACTTATAAACCTTATATCACCAAGGACTAACAATCACGGGGGGCAGTAATTTATTGAACATACTACAACATGTCAAAACCGAATTAGTTCTCTTAACATAAGTATATAATTCATATCATATCTTTCACCAACAATTGATTGGCTTTTGATTAGTTAAAAGCCCGCCCCCCCCCACTCAGAGGTCGGAATGACCGCATGCGTGTTGCCAAAATGTCCGGTAAAGGGGTACTTTTCGTGCGACAATGTCCGGCCCGAGAATTGTAAAAAAAGGGGTGTATTTTACTTTTCACCCGGAGATTTCTTTAAAAAGGGGGTGTTTTTCTTTTTTTCCCTCATCTCTTTGGACTCCTGAGAAATTATTCCGAATTTAGGGGGATACATTGAGCATTTTTCCTGATTTAGGGGGGTCTCCAAGGCAGGAAAAGCCCGCGAAAGGGGGGTTCGGAAATGTTGGCAGTCCTCAGATAGGGGGTGCTTTCAAAAAGAGGGTACGAGCATATGCGTACCCTAAATAACACTGAGTGGGGAGGGGCCGGGGTTAAAAGTGTGTCACATGATCAGAAATATTCACACTAGTTTCCCAAGCCGTAAAAAGTACCTCGACTAAAAGAACTATTTACGGCTTGGCGAATTTCCTAAATTGTTATCAAAATTGTCAAATTGTCAAATTTTAGTTTTTATTTTAAAATAATGTTTTGATTTGTATAACTATGAGCCTCGGTGACTCCAACAGTACCATTTGCGACGGGGCTGCGCCCCTCAGCAAATAGAACTATTGGAGTCACCTCTTGCCCATTTTGTATACGTAGTTCGTAAGGTGAATGATGTGTGTGTGTGTGTGTGTGTGTGTGTGCGTTTGTGGGGGAGCTGGGTGTGTGCGTGAATTTGTATGTGCACTGTGTAATTGTAATGGAGATCGAAAAGAAGATATTCTGACTATTTTAAAATTATTCTGAAATAGATTGTTTCACATAATATTTTAGATGCCTCGACACATGTCTCATCTACGCAGGAAACATCAGCATCCAAGCCTACAGCTCGCAGTGGTAAGGACAGTGACAAACTATTCTAGACTTTGTTTAACTTGTTGCATGGTCCAAAATGTTTTATGATCTTGTACAAGTATGCAAATATCATCATGATAACTTGATGAATGTGATGTTTAATCGATTAATATGATCCCAAAACCTTTCAAGAAATCAGTCTAAGGCAATTTCAGTAGTCTATTATTAGCGTTACCTATCGAAATGTGCGACCATGACTTACGGTCATCACGTAATCTGAACATGAGTCCAATGAAAATACGATAAGTTATTGAATTTGCCTTTAAATTGATTTCGTGAAAGTCTTTACTATCGTAGCTACAAGAAAGTCCCAGGAATATACATATAGTTCTCGGGAACATAATTAGAAACATAATCAGTATCTCCCAAAATGCTAATGTACTATACCGTACAAAACCTATCAGATTGACGTTTTCAGATTAAGCCGGGTTTTATTTCTACAGGTATATTTTGCGGCATGTTGAATGTACATGTACACATTTATGATATGTTTTTAGGCAATATTTCTATGTGCAAGATTTTAGCATTTTCAGTAGGAAGGTAAAACATTCATTGTAATCCGATTATCTTATATTACTTTTATTTGTAATGAAATGCTTTTTATCTTTTGATTTTAATACCACTTTTTTAACGTTGCGAACTAAAACGGGTAAGCACAGTTTGTTCATCTAAATCGTCCTCAGACTTGTAGGAATAGCAATGAAATTATATTTTTGTCTATTTATCTCTTTCTAATTTCAGACTCTGATATTCGTGTAAAATTCTAAAAAGTCATAATACAATTTTGGTGAAATGAGCTATCATTCGAATTTAATTATTTCGCTTATCAATTTTCAGACATAGCGACTATTTATAAGTATAAGTAAGGATATAATAACAAACTGAGTGAGGTAGTGAGTAGCTGATGAGGACTATGATGATGGGTAAGGAAAAGGCAATACATATACACGAAAAATATCATGTCATAGTGTCTTTGAATCTCGTCTTACAGATAAACCAAACAATATGCTCGTCGTCGCTCTAAGTAGCAGTCTCGTACTCGCCTTTCTACTCATCACATTCCTCGTCTGTGTGGTGGTTTATCGAAGTAGAAAACAAGAAAGCGTTGCATCACACACCAACGGCCTCATTCTGGTAGACAATACAGCTTATAAACACCAAGAACGGTCTGGCTCCAACATCAATCACCAGCAGTCAGCAGAGAGCACGGCTACCTCTGTTTACCCATCTCACCCTTCTTCTGATGGGTCTCATGTCAGTCATGTGTACGAGGAAATCGATGAAGATGAAGGGAATGGTGTGCACCGAGACCAACCTGAATACTTCAATGTCATACCCGTGAGACATGAATACCTTCTCGTCTATGGCAAGCCCAAAGCCCAATAATTCCGATAAACGCTCTGATTATCAAGTGATAAAACTCGGTTTTCCGCGATAAGCTTAGTTTTTTGCGATAAACAGGGTTTTTCATTCGCCTTCAATGCCCAATAATTGGACAAACTTAGTTTTTCAATTGATATTCAGAGTTTCCTGATAAACTAATTTTCTAAAAATTAAAAGCCCTGTTTATCGAAGTGATAAACAGAGTTTCTCTAAAACTCTGCATTTCATTTGAAAAACTCAATTTAGGCCTATCGCAATTATTGGGCATTGTGGGCGAACGAAAAACTCTGTTTATTGCGAAAAACTAATTTTATTTGTTGATAAACAGGGGTAGCTTATCGCGAAAAAGCTAAGTTTTTTGGTCGATAAACTTAGTTTATTGGCAAACAACTGAGTTTATCGGACTTATTGGGCATTCGGCTTGTCATACACGTCTCTCCTACTCGGAGATGCCTATGTCATAATGCTACGTAGGCGGATAACGTGGCTCCAGTCCTCTCTGACAACCTTGGGTCCAGCCCTTTTTGGTACTAAATTATGTGGAGGTGTATTGGTATATTGGTTCATTGGCTGAATCTAAATCCAAGGGATAAAGGTTCGAACCCAAGCCCGCCACTAATGACTCTTGACAAGGCATTATTCAACATTTGCCACACTGGGTACCTGACCATCATAAAGAACAGCATTGTTGTTGATGAGGCTTCACTGGGTAAACAAAATTACCATTATTGATATTGATGTTACTATTATTTTAATTAATGTTATTTTTATTATTATCATTAATGTTATTATTATTATTAACATTATGATTACTTCTGCTACTATTATTGTTATTATCATTATGTAGAAAAATCGTAAATATATGCATGCAGGATTTTGTTTCAGTAAATTAAATCCCTTGTGTGAGATTCCAGTAGAATGTTGTAATTTTAAGTTCTGACACTCTGACAGAATGTTTGACACCTCCTTTTGTGGGTATTTCCACCTTTCAATATATAGGTCTAAATAGGTATATTCATATGATTTTTTTCCATTTCAATTTTGGAACAGGATTCTCTGTATGACGATGTCAGCCCTGAGCCCAGCAGCAGTATACCGATGGATGGCACAACATCCCCACCTACTTATGTTAATCAGAAGATAACCTCAAGAGTTCCACAAGTAAAAACATAAACGATTTGTTTCGGGGAATTCTATCCTAATATGAAGTTAGTTTTTGATAGGAGCAGAAAAGTTAGAGAAACAGATCGGTGAAAGAAATGTGATAAGAATAGGGAAGTTATGAAACTCAAATTGGCAACTCTATGACGGATCATGTGAGATCCTCTCCAATTGAAATAATATTTTCCCTCAAGAAAATATGTAATCGTACATGCCCTCTCAATATAATCATTGTACAAAGTACACACATGAATGGGGTTTGGAATCAGCATAGTTCTTGTGCATCCCAGCTATATGATCTCGAAATGAGAGACAGACACTGTTTGCTCTAAGATGAGATAAATGCTTTAAGGGAAGTAGCCTTAAAGATTACCTGGCTGTAGACTGGTACCATACTTGCATTTTATGCAAATGTAGTCCTTTAACAGTGGTAACAATGTTGAGTAAAATTCAGTTGCCCACTATTATTAAAGATTATCAAGTTCTATATGTATCGTCAACAAATTGAAGTGTTTAACATCTTCGTTAGATATGAATCGTTACTTGATAACTAACGCCATTTCTCTGCAAGGCGAAGAATTTCTCTTAAAAATAAATCTTGGCATTGGTAACATTACAGAGTTTTTCGAAGATGAAATAACTACAAACCTGCTTTGCAGCAGATTAAACATCGAAGAAGGATATGCATAATGAAATATGAAACATAATCACTTTCAAAGCAGTTTTACGGTTCGATAATGTTAATTGGTCACATTGATACATGTTATTCTTGTAGTTATTTGAATTGCTAAAAAACTGAATAGAAAATTGATCATATCCTTGGGAAGACCCAAAGTATAAGTGTTGTGAATTGCTTAGATATGCTGGGATTCTTTGCAAGCTTGTACATATTATTAAATGTGAACATTACATTCACTTGTAAATTAGATTACATAGCAGAGCGTATAAGATATAGAACGACATTTTAGTAGTCTAAATAATTGAACACGACTAGCATCAACCCACAACCTAGTAAGAATATATGACGAGCAAAATGAACATAAATGTGATACTTCGATTTTGAATGCCGCTGTAGATATTTGATATGGTATGTGTAAGTCGAAAGCTGAAAATGGAGTTTACGTTTAGTTTATTCAGAGTGCAATTTTATATTTATATTAATATTGCAATTTTATACCAATGTTAAAGTTTACTTTTTTTGCATGAAGCTTACTAAGAGAATTTCTGAATTGTATTTATCATATAATTATGTAAAATATCTTTGGTTAGGATCTTTTAACTACGAACGGCTAGTAGTGCTACTGAGAAAATAAGTCGAATTCTTCCCATCTCTTTTAACAGTATATACCTTCATGTTGAATTCTGAAAATCACATGTTGTAATGTTCAAACTACATAATTTTGTGAGATTCTACTTACTTTTCTTAATGGCACTTATGGTTTCCTGTACCATGTGACCAGCACAAAGACTATAATTATTGTGCTATTTGATATTCGAAATACATATTCAGAAGGTGATGGGAGCTTAACGCAATCAATTGAATGTTCCATATTAAGAAAAATGCAAAGAGTTCATCGATATAATTATTTGATTCGTAAAATAAGATATTTTTACAGTAGAAATTTAGAAAAAAAAGTATATTTTGTATGTCTAACATGAATTTATATTTAAAAAATTGCCATCAGCCTTAGATAATTTCAACAAAAGCCGGTTAAATAAAAGAAAAATAATGTTAGACTTACTTATGTTTGTTTGACTTTTTATATATAATTCAATAAATAATATGGTGACAAATTAAGAATGGATAAAATTCGGCTGTTTTGTCGCATTTAAATCTATACATGGAACCTTGTGTAAATGTATAAGATTTGATAAAGTATATGTTTGAAGAAATACCAACAAGTTAAGGATGCTTTCATACTTGGCTGTGTCATTTCAGTCTAATGGAACTGAAGACAAACAACAATCTGGACCTGTAGGAAGAACAGAGCCATCTTAATATTGGCTCTAAATAGAGCATTCCAGCCGTTTTTAATTCATGATTTGTATTATATAATGGTAAATTGTATTCTTGTTTGTATTTTAATTTGTATACGGAAAATAAAACCAAACCAAACCAAATCACACCACCCCCTTCAACCGTCTTCTTTATCACTGTTAATGCTCCAATAAACTTCACGGAACAAAGCGTTTTCATATTTGCTAACACATTATAATGCTGACACATAGGCCTCAAAGAGAAGGTCGAGTTCTGGGGAGAGGTAACAAATAGTTCGTGAGCGTTATCATTGTATTATGCAAGTGTAGAAGAACATTAGAGAAAGATGTTCCCTGAAAAGGATGGCTCTTTAAATGCCTTCATATTCTAAATATGAAAAGTAACAGCTTAAAAAGAGGGCCGATTTTGTATGCAATATACAGTGAGTCAAAACAAAAATTATACCTAGAAAATTGCTAATTATTTAAAAAATCATCTATGAACAGTAAACTGTTATATCTTACGAAAGAGTGTTTTATCCCAAATCATTTGGTATCATTTTTGTGTGGTATGTGTTCACGCTTGGATGAACAGGAGGCATTGTTTGGGAGAGTGCAAAATCGACTTGCGCCAAAGTTGCTCATGTGATGTTTAAATAAAACCATTGGGATTTTGGTATTAAATCGGATTTTGCATATCCAAATAACATCCCTAACAAAATTAATCATGCCACACATATCAAATATCGAATATCACGTGAATTCGTGCGCTTGTGCGTGTGCGTGTAAGACTTTGCTTCTGCAAAAAGCATATGCAATGCATTTCATTTGATACATTCAATTCATTCTCTCACTCCGCTAATCCCAACATAATACTGTACATGCTGTAAGCATTACTTTGGCGCAAGTCGATTTTTGCACTCTCACAAACAATGCCTCCTGTTCATCCACGCGTGAACACATACCAAACAAAAATGATACCAAATGATTTGGGATAAAACATTCTTTCATAAGATGTGTAATAATTCACTGCTCATAGATGATTTTTAAAATAATTAGCAATCTTCTAGGTGTAAACTTTTTTTTGACTCACACGGTATATACATCTTTCTGTGTACAGTGCTTGTTACTTTACCAAGACTGGGCCGAATTTCTTATCATTTTGATGATTCCAGAACCTTGCAGTACACACCAATTATTATATGCTACAATTATTAAGAATACATGAGCTGTGGCGTCGAGCTCCAATGGATAGTTTGTCTTCTGCATGTGCTCGCCTAAACTTCGCTTGGTCATTTAAAAGCTGACATTGGGGCAAGAGACGAAATACCCAGGTATCATTTTGCCCGTAGGTCCATGCAAGTATTTTACGTGCCTCTCTATCAGTAGGCCTATACTGTATAGGAAATGGAAAATACAAAAAGCTGTGGTTTAAAAAAAAGAATATGATACCGGTCATGTATTTCTTTATCAAACGAAAGAAAAGAATAATACGGAAATAGAAGAAGCCATACATGTAGAAAATAAACCTCAATAAAGCAAACCATAATCGGACAACCCTCCCCCCATTTAAAAAAAATGATAATAATGAGTTACTATAATCTGTTCAAAATAGATAGACAAAATTCCACCTATCTGCTAATTTGTATGTATGATTTGCTTGCTCGCATATGGCATACTCCTTCATCTTCTTCTTATTCATCTTCTTCTGGGGGGGGGGGGGGTCGTTTTTATGTTATTGAAAATCACCGTTAATCATATTTGTAAGCAATTCATGCCATGCCTACTAAACTAGAGCTTTATTTATAATAGTCCCGCCTCCTACAACTTGAATACAGTTGTAGATGAGGTGGGAAAAGATCACATCACTTCGTCACGACACACGCTCACACACGCCCACACCCGCCCACACGCACACAGACACACGCCACAACTGTATTTGTCTATGGCCCCTACGCAAATCAGACACACGCCCGCGCGTACACGCACACACACAATCTCATGTTGGCTAAGCAGTTATATAATGTAATGTTTCTTAGTTTTTTTTCTACTGAGCACTTAGTTAGAATCTTATCATCGTCATCTTTGTGCAAAATATATCATACAACTTTTATTCAGGAAGTTTTTGCGAAGGCACAAGGAGGCTGTTTAGTAGGGCATAATTATGAATGTTATCATTCTTTAAAAAATTGATGTTAAGTACCGGATGGTTAGCATTTAAGTGTCTATACTTTTAGGTCGGTAAAACCGCTTAACATAATTTGTATTCGAAATTTTCCGTATCTATTTTAAATTCACTGATTTAGTGATACAAAAATTTATTTCTAACTTTACACGAGATAATCAAAGAAGCATAGTACCATGAGTGCCCTGGATACTGTCTCGCTAGTGTTCCCACTGGCAATTTCTGCTTCAGCGGTAGTATTGAATTTTCTTTCGATGTCTGCCATATTGGGTTACGCTGCGTTACGAAAGCAGAAAAATATGTTCACTTTTCATCTTTCTTTTTGCGATTTCATCGCATCGTTGGGTATCGTGATGACTTATGTGCCGAGAATTTCCAAAGAGGTAAGTCTCCAACCGTCTTACTATCTATCTCTTTCTCTTAATTGATATAACTTTTTTCTCTCTCTTTGTTCATGAAATTACGTCTTTTATCTGATGAATAAATTGCTGTTGTGCAATGACACATATCAAAGTCCCTTTATATTCGGTACCCGGTGGGGGGGGGGGGGGGGGGGGGGACTCAGTCATGTAGAAATACCGTAGGCATACATGACCACAGGTCTTCCAGACACCCCCTAAACGAGGATTTCTTCTGAAGCTAAAATACACCCTAAATGAGGATTTCGCGTGTTTTTTTTCTCAAGAATTCACACCCTAAACGGGTATTTCAAAAAAATGTACTCCTAAACAAGTATTGTAAAATAATTATTGTAGCCCCTTGAGCATATTGAAGTGCGATAGGGATTACTATTTGCGTTGTTTACAATGTAAAATTAATCACACAAAAAAGCAACCCTTTGTACGCGTTTTCTTGGTCACGCATGCTTACAATATTTATATTTGACTGAGACCCCCGGCTGGATTCGGTAGGACAGGGCTTCTCAAAGTCCATACCGCGGGGCGTGTCAATCCGAACCGCCCAGGTGGCTCTGCGATTTGTTTTACCTTAAAGGCCGTTTGTACTAGTTTGATCAGGGGGGATTAGACCTTCCTGCAAGGCCACTGACAGGTGGTTATCACATCAAATCAGCTCTCAATAACATAAGAAAAGGGGATCTTGGGGGACCAACAGGCACCGATTAGGCATTATTTGCTATATAGAGGGCGCATGTAGTACAGTGGGGCTTTAAAGGGGTCGGGGTAAAAACACCCCGCTCTCTATCTTTGTATACAAAATTGATGCAACTTTAACGCTACCATGGGCACTGCGTAGCGTCAAAAAACCATTTCCATTAGATCAGCGTTAGACCTATAAGTTAAAAGCAAGCCTAATTTTCTTCAGTATACAGTCATGCTAGTGCCATTACTGTTAATTTTAGGAGTAGATTGTCTGAACATGTGCATCAATGCCTTCGTCTCCCAATCACTCCTTTTGTGCTAATTTGTACTGGTTTAAGCAGCTTTTTGCTGGGAAACAGTGCCATTTTCGGACTTTCCCCAGTGACATACCCTACAGGCATACCGGAAATTCCACTTTTGACTTTCGTGTAAAGACATATAGGTATGGAAATAATTGATTGAGCAATCTAAATTTGTCCAATGTTTCGGACCTTTTAGCTTTCAGTGAAATCATATCTGGACTGTCAAGGAAAACTGTTGAGAACCCATGCCGTAGGACATGAAAAAAAAAATGTTCTCACTCTTGGTTTGCCAGACTATTTTCCTGATAAAAATAGAGTTGGAAAGTTGGAACAATATTTTTTACCATTTATCACATAATAATTTAGAAAACATTTATTCTTCTTAGATGTTGAATTTATTGATCGATCGCATTTTTTGTATTCTTTAATTTTATTTCTGAAAACTCGAAATTCCTTTTCTTTCATGAAATAGACGCAACGCAATTTACACAGTCTTAGCTCATAAAAACTGAAACATGATTATAACATAGCTTGTTATCATTTGATAAACGAATATAAATACAACCAAATTCATAATTCATAATTTCTTAATGTTTGTGACTGAAATATAGCAAAATGATGAAACGGGAAAACATTACCGCACTACAGTTATTTAATCATCTAAAACTAGAACAATCATTGGGTTTTTTTTTCAAATCAAACTTGAGGACTCTTTAATATTTTGATTTTTATATTTCTCAACATACATCTCCCTTTCTCTCTCCTTAAAACTTCACAGTTTTCCCATTTTTTCAGATGCATGAGATATTTCCTTTTCCTTCAATACATCTTCTTTGAACTTGCATTTAATTTCATCCTTGGTTATAGATGGATTCTCCGTTCTCTCCCCATAAAAATCAAATACTCTACCAAAAATCTAATAATTGTTTTCAAATTGCTCCTTTTCTTGATCAATTAATGTAATCTATAAAAAAAAATCTTGCTTACTTACATTAGCTTTTTTTTTAAAGTAAAAAATATTATCAAAGTCGTTCCAAATATCAAAGGAACTTTTTCACATTCACAAAATAAATGACAATAATGTCTCCTCTTCATTTTTTGCAGAAGCAACACAGATTAGCTTGGGCAATTCCAAATTGGTAAAAATTATGATTTGTGTTAAAGTAATTGTAATAATTCTATGCAATAATTTAAATTGGAACTTCCTTTATTCACTATTTAACGTACATTGTCTTGGTCTGTTGAAAAACGTTTCAATGTCTTTTTAAGAATCATTATCCTTTGTTGAATATTGATTTGCGTTTAAGAAATTTCAAAAATGATATTTTTAATACAATATCATGTATTGATATGATATATTTTCCGAGTACAAACGCAATTCCTTGTACATCGCGAACTGTATCACTCTCTTTTCTCATATTTCTTTTCCAGCTGACTCGAAGTGGTTCATAAATTATTTGTATTATTTTAAAGTCATTTACATTCAATCCCAGCTGTTGGAAATGTGCATAAAATCTCAAGTTTTCACTTAAATCTATTATATGTTTTAATCTCTATATTTTGTTATCAAATAGGTTCTTGTAAGATATGCAATTCCTTTTTACTCATATGAATTTTTTATTACAATGAGAGGTCCTACATCTCTTTTATATGATTCATATTTCATCTGAAAATCCCTCGTATCCACCCAAATTTGGAATAAATTAATATGAAATTGTGGCAATGTTGCCTTCAATAGTCCCAGGAGATTGTCAAGTGGAAATATGAATTTCACTCCCGAGTGTTTTGTATCATAATTAAAATGCTGCTTCCATTTCATATCATGAAAGTTTTTAACCCACATAAAACTTTGTGCTTTAATCAACAACTCAAAATTCATCATTCTCAGACCTCCAAACTGGTAATCTAAATACAATTAAAAAAAAAAAAACTTTATTCCTCCCTTCCAACAAAGATTAGAGAAACAGATCTTATCTAAATCTTTATATAACCATTATACTCCCCCGACAATATTCAAGAAGGTCATATGAATTGGAAAGTTAACATTAATTTCTTCTAATCTAGATGCGTATTTCTTATCTCTTAGAAAAAAAGTAATTATTTTTTCAAGGTATTGCATCAACCTTTACCCACTTGGTAGACATAAGTGGGTAACAGTTGATGAGATACCTTGAAAAATGATGACCTCTTTTTTAGAGATAAGAAATACGCATGGATTGGACGAAATTAATGGTAACGTAGAGACGTACAACTGCATGTCAGATCTTTAGTTTAGATTAGAAGTTCTAAATACTACGTTATGCCGGTTTCTTATTCGTTCAGACATCCTATATCTGATGGAAAATAAACAATTCGTCATAATCTGAAACCAGTATCTCTCGAATAGGCACTTTAAAAAGTAATTTGTTATGGCAGGCTTATGCAGTACATTATTTTCGAAGCCCACACTCGTGACAATCATATATTGCCGTACCATTAAATTCTACAGTATATGAATAGTTCACAATTTCTCATTGTAACCGCAGAAGGTGTTCTTTTGGATGAAAACAATCAATGATAACTGTAAAAGAAAACTATTGTTGTCAACCCTTGAGATTCCTCTTAACTTTGTGCACAATGAGAGGTCATACATTATTTTATCACGCATATTGTTTTTATAGTACAAAAGACGGAAGGCGTGTCTGCTAATACATTTATTGTTGGTTAACGGAATAATTGACGATTATGTTCTACTTATTATTAGAAATATCATTTTTAGTATTAAAAAACGGTAATATTGTGGTGCTACAAAAAGGCCTTAATTTTTTCTTGTATTGCCCGTTAGGTGCCAAAACATGGGTCGGTCGGTCAGAAATCATTTTTTTCTCTCTTTTTTTAAACTCTCTCTGTGGGCTTATATTCTCAGTTTTGAATGCTTTTTTACACACGTAAATATCAGGATTTTTGGGTCGGTCGCAAAGGGCAATACAACATCTTTTCGTTAAAGACCTATTAAGACGTGATATGACCATTACATTATTCTCAACTTATTGTATAGCTGACGCCCCAACCTTGGACTGAACTCCTCTTTGCAACTGGCTTGATAGTCTCCATTCTGACAACACTTGCAATCGCTGTCGAACGATTCGTCGTCTTTCGCGTAGACCCCTTCGGAAATCGTGACATCATCACCCCATGCCGATCGATTACGGTCTGTCTCTTGGGTTGGCTCCTTGTCTTCGTCCTCTATTTCCTGCTCGCTTACTTTGGAAAATACTTTAAGCTTATCATTGCCAGGCTCACTCTGACGATCACCATCTGGTCAGCCATAATTATAACTGCAACGTGTTATGGCTTCATTTATCAGAGGATATCGTCGACGTCGCGAAACGTGGGACAATCGGACAGGTTCCTCCAGCAACGGATCAAGGTTCATCAGAAGATCGTCCTCACGTTCGGCCTCGTGATCGGCTCGACTTGCTTGTGTTGGATCCCAATGAGTATCGTGGAGATCTTGGAAGGGTTAGAGCTGTATGGTGACAGAGTCTGGTTCGTTCACGTGGACCGGGTCTCCTTTAAAATATTATGCTTGAACCAGGTGCTTAATCCCATTATCTTCTGGTCCCGACTGACAGAGTTTAGGAATCAGCTGCCAGTTTGCCGCTTAGGAGGAGGTCTGGGAGGTACCGAGCAGGAGACGAAGACGCCGGTGACCCCCACCATAAGTTTGTCTTTACAGAGCAAGGGTATTAAGGATAAGGGCATCGCAACATCGCCCTGATAATTAGGACGAAACGGTATCTTCAGTATAACACTAGTCCAGAATCTGGCCTTTTTAAATGTTAATCTCCACCACACCAACGCAATATGCGACCTCCCCCTACTTACTTGTTGCCAGCCAAAGATGGCGTGGGCATTAAAGGGCAAGTCCACTCCAATTATTACTTACTTTTAATAGAAGCAGACAAATCAGACAAACTAATCTAAAGAGGTTTGAGCAAAATCGGTTAACTACTAAGAAAGTTATGAATTTTTAATGACATGAAAACTTTGAAAATCATAAGACAAATAGACAACTCACTGATGAGTCTGTGACGTCATTGCCTCACTATCCACTAGTTTGTTATATTAATAGTATTATGTTTGTGTGTGGATGCACTATAGAGTAATTTTTTTCAGTTAAATCATGAAAAATGTGAATTTTTATTTTTACTATTAATTATATACAAATCAATGATTATGAATATGCAATATTTAAAAAAAAGTGTCGACTCTTTTCATAAAAGATTTTGTGAAATGTCATGCACGCAATATGTCACAAATCATCTAACCTGAGCAAAGGCATGGGGTAGTATTGGGGGGGATAAAAAGGGAAATTAATGGGAACAAATATATAAAGGACTTGATGAATAGTAAGACAAGGACGTCACATACTGATATCCAAATTCCCGATACCTTTTCATACTTTAAAAAAAATCATAACTTCCTTATTAGTTATCCGATTTTACTCAAACTATTTTTTGCTCTGTTTCTCATGTTCTTCTGCATCTAATCAAATCACATTATGTTTAGAATGGACTTAGCCTCTATTAGGATGCCCAGCGAAAACGTGCTTAAGATTGGCTGGTGAGCGTATAATATGAGTTAGTGTCCCTTTATAGAATCGTTGATAACGCCATCTTCGGCGGCTTGATTAAATTGTAGAGAATATATTATGAAGAACCGGCCAGAGTCTGGACTATACACATTCAGTAGAAATTCGTCACTTTTCATGTTTATAGCTAACTGCGCCACCTATATGGAAAACGATGCCTAATCGGTGCTTGTTGGTCCCCAATGATCCCCTTTTTCTTATTGAGAGCTGATTTGATGAGATAACTGGCTGTCAGTGACATTGCAGGGAGGTCTAGTCCCCTGGCCAACTAGTGCAGACGGGCTTTAACGGCTGTATGACGCAATCAAACTTACACGTACACCAGTTTTGTATTAAGTTTTAATTGAACATAGTTAACCTGTCTATTGTAAGATTAGATCAGAAAACTAATTATAGGGTGTCATAAGTGGGGTAGGCCTAATTGTAGGGAAGTACGTGTTTATAATGAGATTCCGACAATAAAGATGTAATTAAATATTTTCTCTTCGTAATTGCAGTGAGGGGTAACTTTTAGATACTATGTAATTACAAAGTAATTTAAAAAAAAAATACAATCTTATGTTTTGGTTTAATTTTACAGTAGTACTATTACGTCATTTATTGTTGGCATTCCATGTACCTCATTTACTTATTTCGTAAAACATGAGTTATCGTTTATTTTGAAAATTGCTTTATTAGGTTTTATATATCTAAATATTCGGATGTATTATGGTACCTTATATGATTTACTTTATGCATTATGTGTCATGTTATTACAAAAAAAAAAAGAAGAGTGTTTCTGATGTATATAATTTTCGTTCTGTTTTGCTATATACACTGCATTGTAAATTGATTTGTATGATTTTAAATATGTTTACAAACCGAATATTGTTTTGTTACATTGCATTGTAAATTGACTTATATGTTTATAAACAGAATATTGATGAACATCAATCAAGTTTTATAAATACAATACAAGAGGTGCTCTTGGGAAAATGATTGAAGATAATTCACTTTAGGATGATCTGACGTATATGTCCCGGTATATGGGTTCCGGGCTATATAGAGGGGACCGGGCCCCACCGGACAGAGCTGAGGATCGAAATGGATGACACAAATGTTGCAACATTGGTTTTGAGTTTCTGATAGTATAAACATTTACATTTACTTTAATTACTTGTACATGTATTAAAGAGAACTGTTGCTGAGCTAGCGCCATGAGCGTCCTTGGACGGCGGCGCTCTATAAATTTACATTATTATTATTATTATTATTATTTTAAAGATTCAAGATTCAAGATTTTATTGTCCATATTAAATACAGAAATTTGTTTTCCATTGGTGTAACATGTAATATGTAAAACAAAAGACAACAACATGGTGTCGTGTGCTGAAAGCCAGAAGGGCGTCAAGACTCTATACAGAAAAAGTCTATGAGCAGGTACGGTCCTCCGGCTTTCAGCACAAAACATAACAAGACAGTTGCAATGACGTATACATAGCAAGAATTTTAAATACAATTCTGAATCACATCATGAATAAATACAGGTATGAATATAAATGAGAATATGAAAGTAGAATAGGAGCAGCATCACAATCGAAATACGAGCAGAAAGAGAAAGAAAAAGAGAGCTCAAGCTCGAAGGACTGATAAAAGAGAGAAATATAGGGAGAGTTGGTACGGGTCAAAAGGGAAAGGGGAGAGGTAGAGAAGGAGAGATGGCATCATTTACAATAAGATTATAATGCATGTCAGAAAATACATGGCCCATAACAGTGTAGGAAAAAATCAGCAACAGAGCTAAACAACGGATGTTTTGACCCACAAGGGTGATAAGGTGGAAAACTTTCCAACCCAATCCCTACAAATTTATTTACTGGTGGGTAGAGAACTTCGTGTTATTTGTGCATTATAGATGTGCATGGAATTTGGAATAAAAGAATTTAATGATGGATAATTTTTCAACATTATGTGTTACTTGTACAGCATTAGTCGTATAATGACATATTCTCATAGTGTAATTATCTACGAAGTTGCTCATTCATTGATGTTGGTATTGATTGTAATTGGAAGTTATTTAAGGTATGTAGACTGTGAGTAGGTTAGATAGATGGAAACAATTTTATTCCATTGGAAGGAAGTATTCGGAAAGTTATGAGCAGGGAGGCAAAATGTATCAGCCTGTTTGCAGTTGGTACGTCAGCCTGAGGGCTACAACAAAAATACAACATTTTAAGCAACTTGAGAGAAATCTGAGCTAAGAATGTTTTGGAAATCGTTTAGTTGACTTCGCCGTAAATCAAGTTAGAAATTTAAAAAATGTAATGATTATTTCAAAGTGTGCTGACATTGTTTCATTCAATCAGCAAGAATTGAATCTATATCGTCCAAGGAAAAATTAAAAAACGGGGAAATTTAGAGCAGATGATATTTTACGATAACTTGTTTGTAACGATGGTAGTCCTACATCCACAGGGATACTTAAACAGTATCTAAGGGCCAGACAGAAATACACTTATCTTAGTCATCGATGCATGACTTACTGTAGAGGTGCCGTATTTGAGTGGTTTAATTGTAAACACTTGACTGAAATTGCGAAGGTGGTGGGTTCGAGTCCCTGTGCAGCACTAGTGTCGTTGGACAAGACATTAAAGGGACTTTGTAACATTGTTTAGATGAGAGAAAATGGTGATAAGGTAGTGACTTCAATGCTAGATGTATACAATTAAAGATAATCTGAAATTTTGACTGAAAATAGACCATTAGTAATAATAACAATTGGGGGGAGTTCTTCCAACTAAAGTATTACAATTGAATTAAATTTTAGGTGAATGAAAATCATCACAAAGCAATGAATTGGCTTTTTATAACATTCCAGACATTTATGTGTTAAAAGAATTTTAAAAGCCTGTCTTATGTTTCATTTTCATGGAAAAACTGTTGCGGAGATTATTGTAAGAGGGAGTCGCACAGTGACGCCTTCAAAGAAAACCGTAAATATCTTTGTGGTTTGAGAATTTGTTCAGGATTTTTTTGCATGTTAGAGGGTTAGTACAGTAGTAAAAATATAATGAGAAACATTTCATCCAAAAATTACGCAGTTTTTATTTTATCAACCTTCAACATTTTTACCGAGTCACTTTAACATTGATTTGCCACTCTCCATCCAGGTGTAAAACGTTCACGGTGAACTGGTAAAATCGGTAGCCTAGATATAATAATAGTGGCCACTTGTATAGCGCACAGGTCCACCTTACGGTGCTCATGACGCTTAGAGAAAAGTACATGTAACAGACATAAGAAAGAAAAAAACAATAAACCAAAAAACTTAATTCGAAATTCTTCTAGAAATAGTAAATTAAAATATTGCAATAATTACAACGAAAGAAACAAATAAGTTTTCAGATATATAGAGCCGGGGTAACGTAATTAGAATGCCCTGAGCTCCATGTGTAGTGAACATGTGCACTGTAAAAAAAAAATCATTTTCATTTCATTTAAAATAACAATAATATTTAGCTTTTATACCGTGTGTCTCAAAAAAAACGTAACACTTTTGAAATGGTTGCCAAATTGAGCATATATAATTTTATGAAAAAATGTCTATATGTATGGAAAGCTAAAGGACCAACCTTTCATATGATATGAAAAAATTAAAAAAAAATCATGCTTCGATGGACAGTGTTCACTTAAGTTAGAGGTATGAAAATGGGCCTGCGCAGGATTTTTCCTTCCAATTTTGGACAGGTAAATTACTTGTAACTTACAAAATAAGGTCGATATGAGATATTCATGATCGATGGATCAAAAGGATATTTTGAATCAAAAGGATATTTTGAATACCTCGAATTCTGGTATTTTCAATGCATAATGAATGATGTACTTAGCTATTACATGTTTGGGTCATTCATAAAACCTGAATAAAATGTGATTGATGATCCACCAAACTTACGGAAGAAAACTGATAAAGAAAAGGCAAGGGGTAGGTGATGGGATGGGAAAAGGTTGTGGGGGGGAGGAGAGTGGGTTGCATAATGTCAATTATGATTTTGAATACGGTATTTCAATTTAACATTTTCCCATTCTTCCTTCATCCTGTTCACATCTACCAGATCAATGATACAATAAGATGGGAGTGGAAGTTGGTGTGTGTGTGTGTGTGTGTGTGTGGCAGGGGTGGTGTTTGGGGATTGATAAATGACAGAGAGAAAGGACTGGTATTCAAAACATCCTTTTAACTCTTAATCCATCGATCATGAATATCTCATATCAAACTTATTTTGTATGCTAAAAGTAACTTACCTGTCCAAAATTGGAAGGAAAAATCCTGCGCAGGCCCATTTTCATACCTCTAACTTAAGTGAACACTGTTCATCGAAGCATGATTTTTTTTTCAATTTTTTCATATCATATGAAAGGTTGGTCCTTTAGCTTTCCATACATATCAACATTTTTTCATAAAATTATATATGCTCAATTTGGCAACCATTTCAAAAGTGTTACGTTTTTTTTGAGACACACGGTATAGCGCTTAATACAAATGTGTCTAAGCGCTTTACAAATATACTATTAAAGTTCTCTCAAATCTAACGAATTAAAATGTTTTTACACTCCTTTGATATTGCACGTGTGATGCATTATAAGTCGTATTCTAGCCAGTATTGATTGTGATTGTATTGCTATATGATTCATGCCTTTTGATTTCACATTTATATATTCTTATTCTTGTACTCTCAAATCGTACAACAATAATATTGTGTTCTTTTTTGTACACAAATAATATATTTGTATTTTGTCTGAATTTTGAAAGTGGAAACAAATAAATCACATCAATTATCACCAATATCAGTTTCTATAGTATTAAATTTGGAACATTTCGGAATGCATTTGAGTATCAATGAAAGCTTTTTATTCACGGGCGATCATTTAATATGGTTGCTACTGTAAAGTATATATTTTCTTATGAGGCATGATATAGTACACGTATATAGTATATAGTAAGGACCAAATATTGACTTTGCACTGTCGACCCGAATAGCAGTTTGTCTCAGTTGACAGACCACTGGTGGCGTGGGGGTGGGGGTGGGGGGGGGGGGGGGGCGTTGTTGAGCTCAAAGTCTACCATATATAGTACAAACGAGCAAGCAGAACACAAACACAAAACAATCTCTTTTTTTAATGGCCGTTACTAGGCTGATAAATTTCTCTATTTAAAAAAAAAAAAAAAATCTTTATTTTTTTTTTTTTTTTTAATTTATTTATTTTTTTTTTTTTTTTTGGGGGGGGTTGAATTTTTTTCCTTATTTAATTAAATTGTTTTACCACTTTTGGGTCATGTTCTTTGCCAGCTTCGTCGCAAAGACAGGCGCAGGAGGCGGAGAGGGTACATTGGGGCTGCAGCCCCTCCACCCACTCTCCCAGAGGAATTTCTGTTATTCTTGGTACATCGTCGAGATGTTGCAGATCTTTTACTTTTGACAGTTCTTTGAACGACTTCTGGCGTTACTAGTGGTGGTGTCGCGGCGCCTTGTATAGATAATAGGTTGATTGGCATTAGCATTTGGAAAAACCCCTTGCCATGCCAACGTATGCAGGGGCGTCGCTAGATTTTTTTCAGTGGGGGTGTAGAGGCCACCGATTACCGACAAATATATTAATACCAATGTCCCAATGCGGCACATGATCAACTTTTTCTGATCGATTTCACACCGATTTCACAATGCAATCGCATGACCAGAACTCAACTTTATCTTTGTCTTTAAGTGCGACTGGTATTTTCTATAACAGAAATCTAAACTACTGTAAAATAAACATAAAAACAAATGATTATGTTTTGGTTCTTAATGCTATAACATATGTATGTGAAAGTTGTATACATCAAGACACTGTGTCCCTTTTGTTTGACAAGCACATAATGCTTATAATCAAACAAAAATTTGAAAATCAATTTAAAAAGTATGTACCAAAAATGCAGATTAATAATTATAGGAGTAATATGACAGGACAATAATAGGCCATAATGCGTAGTTCAAACTCCTAAAAAGATAATTTGTGAACTTTGATAAGATTTATTTAGACATCTGCTTTTCATTAAACTAAACGAAATTGAAAGAGGAAGTGTTATTCAAATGGATTTCCTCTTTGCGAAATCAGCTTGATCAGTACTCTACCGTACTGTGAGTCCAAAGAGATACTACATTTTAAAAGTCAGCTATGGTATGGTTTGGTATCATTTTTGTGTGGTATGTGTTCAGGCTTGAATGAACTGGGGCATTGTTTGCGAGAGTGCAAAAATCGACTTGCGCAAAAGTATTAAAGTGAGAGAATAAACTGAATGTATCAAATAAGATGAATTGCATATGCTTTTTCAGATACACATATACACACGCACGCACACTCACATAGCACATTTAGATGCAGAGTTACCGAGTCATTTGGGAGAAAGTATTCATTGTGTCATGTTAACTTTCATTATCGCATTATGATTGAATTCAAATTCCATTTTGATATTATGTAAATGGGAAATTTGCGATTTTACAGTAATGTTCATGACATAATAATGACTTGGCTGCGTGTATTTTTGTGAGTGCGTGGAAGTGCGTGTGTGTGTGTGTGTGTGTGTGTGTGCGTGTGTGTGTGCGCGTGTGTGTGTATGATTGAATGAGTGTGATTAGTGCTTCTATCGGAGTCACACCGATGAAAATACCGATTGAATTTTCCTTATGTAAACAAAGATGAAAGCGCCGCTTTCCCTGCTGTCATCTTTATATGGGTCTGCAAAAGCATTTCAGCTATAGGGCTCTCTGATTACGTACATGACAATATGAATTATTAATAGAACCCAATGACGAGACATGAATTATGTCATCGCCTCTAAAATCGTGATAATGCAATGATACCATCCCCAGAACTAATACGCAGCCTATATGACTATCAGTATGACTAGCAGCCTCTAGGCTCTACTCCAGCATTTCCGTAAGGGGGGGGGGGGCAGTGGGCACGCCCCGGCAAAACCCAAAGTACTCATAAACAAAATAGTATGCTCCTACCTCCCGAAAACGCCTTTAGATCCAAATTCACATGACATCATGATTTTCTTTTTAAATGTATTTTTCTTAGGAGGAGGGGGCTTGTGTTTTGGTTTCTTTTCTGGATTCCCCCCCCCCCCTCCCTCCAATAAGAGAATCATTGATTAGTCTATATTCATTGAACAAAGAAGTGCTCCATGAATACCCCTTTTCATGTTTAACAAGTGAGCTAACAAGACATAGTGACAGTGGTATGTAGCTTCACCAGAGCTGATCACCCGTCTACAATAGACCATGCAATACCAACATAGGAGTTGCTATGTCAGATGTGCTCTACAGCACGTCTGACCAGGACATAGCAACTCCGATTTTGGTATTTGGTATCACCAGGAAAAGAAAGGTAATGTGAAGGTATTGTATGAAAGTATGCAATTTCTTTTTTAGGCATGTGCTGAGTTCAATGGGGGAAGTAACATACCACTGTTTCTTGTTAGCTCACTAATCATTGACAGATGATGTCATTTAGGGAATGAGATCTGGAGCATTTTTTTAGGGTGGAGCTTAGCAGGTCTAAGAATATATTTTTTTTTAAACAAGATCTATGAAATATAATAACAAAATATGAGTTGTATGCAGCCCTGCACATCAACATGAATCAACTTATATCTGGATTTCACCCGACCTTAAGGCCCGGTCACACAGGAAGGACGCATGGGGAACGCACGGCCAGCGCATGGAAAATTTGCAATTTTGGCCAGTGCGTTGTCGTGCGCCCAACTTTTGTCGAAGATACAGATAGCTGACACCAAATGTATAGCGTGTTGCTAGCGCGCTGGACGCATACAGGGCGCACACAGGGCGCACACAGGGCGCACACAGGGCGCACACAGAGCGCACATGATAACAACTTCCACGAATGCACAGCGTGTTGCTAGCGCGCTGGACGAATGGTCCACGCATGCACCGCGTTCTACGACGCACGGCCAGCGCATTGGAAATCGGAAAAGGCCGTGTGCCTAACTTTTGTCATAATTTTGGAAAAGCTACCGAGCTGACACAAAATGCACAGCGTGTAGCTAGCGCGCTGTGCGTATACAGGGCGTGTGCTCCGCGCATGTCTGGCGCTGGTCTAGCGCGCTCCACGCATGTCTGGCGCTGGTCTAGCGCGCTCAGGCGCATGTCTGGCGTGCCTTTGGCGTGTATATTCATGCGTCGAGCTCGGCGCACGTTTTTGAGCATGCTCAAAAAATCCCGACGCACACAGCGAATGACGACGCATGCATAGCGCTGGTCCAGCGTTGGTCCAGCGCGCTCGACGAACGAGTAACGAATGATGACGCACGCCTAGCGAACGACAACGCACTGGCCCAAATTGCAAATTTCCAATGCGCTGGCCGTGCGTTCCCCATGCGTCCTCCCTGTGTGACCGGGCCTTTATCGCGTGTACAAAGTCCAAGTCATGTGCGTGCATCGGCAACGGATGATTGTGATTATATACCATACTGTGTCTTCAAAGCAATCTCTAACATCAGGCTGATCAGGACATAATATTCTGGAGTGGAAACAAGATGGCTATTCGTCTTCATATTTTGCTTTGTGGTTTTCTCCTGGCATTAAGTCGTGTTATCCGTAAGCATTTATCTACTGTGTATTTTACAATTTTAGTGCTTTTTATATATTTTATATTATATATTTTATATTTTGATATATTTTATATTAACAATGAATCCCAGTAGAGGCATACGTTAAAGATGGATGAATCATATTTGTTAAGATCTCCCAATTTACGTTTAAAATGAAAACGTTTAAACAAAATTATTACATGAATGTGCTCCATCTTTACATACGTTCATGACACGAATAAGTTCATATTCACAGCCAAGCCACTCTCTTGACCATTATGACAATTCTCATATTCATACCTTGCATTCGGCGTATTTCTCTCCGATGCTGTTATGGAGATAGCAAAGAGTATGTGATTATTCCGGATACCACTACAAGATAACGTAGCTTAATTGTACTGTCTGATTGGTTGATGTATGATCTGGTATGCAAAAGAATAGTGGGCTTATAGTGTTGGGAATGGGTAGTCCTATCGGAGGGATATGGGATTTTTTTCTGACCCAAAATGATAAGAGTACACTAACCTATTATTTCTTCATATTAAAAATGCATAAAGATGTTTTATTATAAAGCTACATTGCAAATTGTAAAGGGTATAATAAAACAACGATGAAGCTTTTTAATAAGCCAATTAGTGCTTTTCATGATCCCGCCATAATTATTTATATATGTATTTGTTATTGATTTGTAAATTGTTTTTAAAGTAGAAATAAATTGAATTGCAAATTAAAATATTAAAACAGGATCTCATTATCTTGGCCATATTAGTATTCCCACACAGGTCACAATATATATTGGGGAGAAGGATTATGAATGAAAAAAAAATAGTGCCGATATATTTACGCAAATGATGCAAACACGTGATATTCTTGCATTTCACTTATCAAAAGAAAAGCTTGATATTTATAAAGTACATGCATTATATTGTTTTGCTCTTGCAGACGCATCTAATAGTAACAACATCACCCTAACACCGACGAATTCTCAAGTGTCCTTTCGATTTAACAGTTCTGAACCATTTTGTGATTCTCCAATTTGCGATTATAACTGTGATATCTATGTGACAAGTCCACCGGGAACCATCCTGAATGCTACTTTTCTAGCTCTTCACATTCCTGAAGATGACAAGATGACTATTAAAAATCTGAACACGAACGAGGTGATAGGGATAATTGATTGGATATCTTCAGTGATCGATCCGATCTTTTTGGATTCCTCGCAAATGAAGATTGAATTTGATCGTTGTGACGGCAGCAGTCCTTACTCCTACTTGGAAGCGGAATTTTCTTTTACTGGTAAGCATCATTAAGTATTTTCAGTGGTGAACACAATATTTGTATGTGTTACAATTACGATGTTCACTTACATCACTACGACTATAACGACTCCCAACTAAGATCTCTTCTAATTGCAAAGATTTAATCTCCCACTTTTGTTTATGTTATGTCTTTTTACCCCTTGGCTTTAACTTTACCTCCAAACTTTCACATATTTGGAAAAAAGTACCTTATGCTACCCTTTATGTGCCATTTCCTTTCCAGTCCATTTGTTTGTTTAACTTTAATTTTTGTTCTACTTTGGTTTTCCTTGATGTTTTCATACCGATATAACCGTTATGTAGTTCACATTTAATCAGTTTTCATGCTCTGCAGACTCTGACACAGTATACTAAAAAGGACATGTTATGTTCTAGACGATCGGATATCCCCACTATTCAATCTTCATAATATCGATTTACGAAACATGATACTTGTTCATAACTAATATTATGTCCTGTCGCGTTATTTTGCCCTATCTAAGAATATTTATAATAGTTCATTATGACATTGTATTTCTGCAACAATGATATAGTGAAGTTAAGGATAACAATTGTACAAAAAGACACTAAAATCTGATGATTCATTAATTCTTGAGAATTGATGAATCTTTGAAACAGATTGTCTCACCTGTAATGGAATGTAAAGCAAATGTTAAAGTCTTATGTTTCTTTCCTTGCTCCGATAATGAGTTGTTTGACGTACATTTAAGATCATAGAACATGCCAGGAGGAATAACCACTGTAACATGCAAGATATTTATAAAAACGCATGTTAATTCAAAATAAAGTCCTGCTTAAACCTATTCAGATGAAAATGAAAATGTTTTAATCATGAATTTAATCATAAAAAATTTAAAGCTATAACTAAAGAATAATAATGATTTTCTTTTTAATATCAAGGGCTTTATACATGTACGTCAAATTATTTTGTTTTTTGTCTTTCTCTAAAATGTGCTTAAGAAACGCAAAGAGACGAACGTTTGTTTTCTATCTTTCTTTTTTCTGCGCATAGAATTGTGTTTCTTGTTGACCTTGACATTCTTAATTCTTTAAGCTGATTTTGCATAGTAGCCAAACTAAGGTTAACAAAACTACCTTTGACTAAACATTTTACCACTTAAAGGCCCACTGCACTACTTGTAGCTACTTGCACCCTCTTTTTCTCATGTTATTTGAGAGCTGAGTTGACGAGATAACCACCTGTCCAGTGACCTTACAGGGTGGTCTAATCCCTCCTTTACACTAGTACTAATGAGCTTTAAGTGAATTCAGGTGTGAAATTCGTCTTTATATTTATGAAGTAGACTTGTTATAGGAACCCCTGCTGTGTTGTTTCACCGACCAACTCATTTTAGGGGAAACCCCTTCACGTTTCCCCATTTATAAGTTGTATAAAAGAATCATGTTTAGACAGCTATACACAGAACACCGAGATGTACACTGTCGCTCATAAAGGTGGAATATTTTTTTTTAATCACAATTTATGGAATTATTTTAAAAATAATTTAGAAAATAATAGATCTAGATAATAGTATACATTCTCAGATTTTAATAATTTGCCAATGTGTGTTTTGCGTGACTGCTAAAGCATGTGTATGCTACTATGCTTATCAACTAGGGGACCTATGCCCTTAAGTCATAAATGACAGTAAGGAGGATTAATGCCCCACAAAAGGGCACTAATATAGCACATCGACACGGTTTTGATCCTGGGGCCTCACAGTTACGAGGCCATTGTTTTGTCACTGAACCATGACTGTACGCAGCGGGGGCTAGGGTAGGGTGCAGTTTCCATAAATTAAAAAAAAAACAGAAAATGCAATAAATTTTCAATAATTTATTGCATTTTACCCCGGTCCCCAACATAAAAAAATCCTTTGGACGGCCATCCATTATGGCTCAAGGCATGGGCACACAGAAGATTTTTTTATGTTGGGAACCGGGGTAAAATGCAATAAATTATTGAAAATTTATTGCATTTTCTGTTTTTTTTTTAAATTTATGGAAACTGCCCCCTACCCTAGCCCCCGCTGCGTACAGTCATGGTTCAGTGACAAAACAATGGCCTCGTAACTGTGAGGCCCCAGGATCAAAACCATGTCGATGTGCTATATTAGTGCCCTTTTATGGGTCATTAATCCTCATTACTGTCATTTATGACTTAAGGGCATAGGTCCCCTAGTTGATACGCATAGTAGCATACACATGCTTTAGCAGTCCCGCAAAGCACACATTGGCAAATTATTATTCAATAAAATCTGAGAATGTAAACTATTATCTAGGTCTATTATTTTTAAATAATTTTTTTAATAATTCCATAAATTGGGGTAAAACTAAAATATTCCACCTTTATGAGCGACAGTGTACATACAACCAAGACAAAGTCAATATTTATACAAGATGTATCACGAATATGCGACATGTTTCAGTTCAGTTTCAGTTCAGTTTCAGTTTCAGTTTATTTTCATATTTCACACATGTTGGTTAATACATCATTACATTTAGCATGTTACATTTTGAACTCATTTTAGGATGCGTTTATACAAACAAAAAAGAATGATACATAAGACTAAGTTGAATAAGGGAAGAAATATGATGGAGCCTAAAGAGAAAGCAATGCTTGTAGGTCATAGGCTCCGGAAGTTACAACAATGACATAGTCTTGTGTATATTAAAAAACGTAATTTAATTAAATTGAAACATATTATGAAGAAAAAATAAACAATATTCATATACTTAGCAATATTTGTATAACATTTTCACTACCCGTACGCAATGGCATTATGGTCTGCATTTCTGAATCATTGTACTCAACTAAAGCACAAGAAATTGTTCTTAACTTTTTAGAAATCACAAACAGATATAAGACCTATGCACATTTTTAATTCCAACAAAAGTTAGATATTACGTGAAAATACCATGGTGTGTTTACCTTCTATACCTGGGCATAAGGACTGTTCTTTTCCCGGTACCCCGCCCCCATGATGACGTATTTGTCGCTTGTGAATCATTCGCAGAAATGACCTGGAAATGATATTGATCATAATATTCCTAACAATATGACTATATACATGTATCGATTTATGTGGATTTTGAAAGAAAATCTCAAAGCAAAGTGCACTGCAGCAGCGTTAATATTCTTGTTAGGTAAGAGTTAACGTTGAACCTTCTGAAAATTGATATAAATTCGCCAGCAATTGTAAATATGCAAACTAAGAGTTGATATACATATATTATATATTTTTTTTTTTTTTTTTTGGGGGGGGGGGAGCTGAAATTATGTTCCCATCAATAATCTAATGCAGCTTAATCAGTATGAATATGTTCCCTCCCCTCATGCCTGTTTTCAAGGTGGCGTATGGATTCTAGAAGAGCCCTATAATAGCCGGCACCGGTGGGCGGTGGCATAACAACAAGATATGCAAAATCCCGGAAATAGTTTCAAAAGAGATTGAAATAGAAAAAAAAACTTTTCTTGAGGACATTACTAATTTTACCCCCAAATACCGGAATTGCGGGAAAGTGTGATAGAAGTACAGGCATACAGGTGTTTTAGTGCTCATTCTCCATGTTATAGACCTTTATTATATAAGGTGTTTGTTCATGCACCAAGGTTACTCAATTTTAGTTCAACCGCAACCATTATGTTCCGCTCTTGTCTATCTTCCTATCCCTATCAAATACTCAGACCAATTACAAGATTCGTTCGTCCGGTCAAGCGGTGGTGCGTTCGCCCTGTCCGGTACCTACCCCAGCATCACCATACAGAGCGTTAACCTATCCTCCTTGACTGACGTGGCAGCCGATCTACACTGGTTCATCACAGCCAGCTCTTACACCTGGATTCAGGTCGACATCTTGGACATGGATCCAGGAGAGGGTGGACAAGTCTGCATCTTTGATACCTTCGATACCTTTGGGGAGTGGGTGTGCATGAGGGAATCCGTGTCGTCGACCACCTGGTACTCGTACGATGACGAGATCAAGATGTCGTTCTACGTCAACGGAAATAGTCAGCTTGGTGCTGGCCTGACGGTGAAGCTGTCTATTGTTGGTAAATCGCTTAAACCATGTCCCAAAGACGTCAAATACATTTGTCACCGGTCTGGGATAACTTCTGCTTCTATTTAAAAAAAAAGATCTGGATACACTATTGACACCACATCAACTGTTTTCAAGAAAACAATCAATGTATTTAGGTGTAACAAGAGTGCACCTATGGTTTTGGGCCCAATTAGTCCTGAGCCTTACAGGGCAATAGAGAGTTATTGGGCCCCCTATTTGTTTTACATACACTTTTTGATAAACCACTGACACCACACCAACTGTCTTGAAAAAATATGCAATGCATTTGTTTGTGTAACAAGAGTGTACATATGGTTCTGTGTCCCATGAGTCCTAAGCCTTACAGGGCAATGGAGGGTTATGGGGCCAATGACCCTTTTTAGTTTAGCCCAGTGGTCATGCAAACCAACATCCGATGTTATTGCTCATTAATCCAGCATAACTACGGTAAATAAGGGATAGTTTGGAGTAATGGTTAAGGTTTGTTTTCATATACTAGGACGTTTGACAATGACATCGTTTGGCTTATTAGGACTTGGACTCTCTAGGTACAATAGAGGAAAAGCCTAAACAGGTGGTACAACAAGTCGGCATGGTGCTAAGGACATGAATCAAATATTAACCAGCCAGGGAAATGTAGGATTTCTTTAATTCCTCGAGAAATATCGTTGATTTGGTAGAATATTGCATTTCATACGTTTGTATTTGGATGTGGATTTTATACTAGCCTCTACACCCATGCTTCTCTATTGACTGCTATAACATTTTAATTGTATCATCCGCACCACAACATTCAGTCTAACTTCGAGGGTTGATACATTTAGGACGTGACGTCAGATTTCCAATGTCAAATCGTCTTTTCTGGTGTGTTAACTCTCGTGGCAAAATCACTTCTAAGAGTACGATTACTGATAATAGATTTTTTATAGAGTCTTAATTTACAAAATCTGTAATTCAGTTTTAAACAATTCAAGGGATTGTTGTTAGATTTCGGGCCTACAGTGTCAAATAAGTTGACAGCAAATAATAATACAGTACATCAGATGACATTAATCCGATTAAGACTTGCAGTAATCGAACAGAACTGTATACTTTTTACCTAGGCTATGTTCTTTCATTCTCCAACAGATCATTCAACATGGAATGGACAATCCTTGACATTACCAGCTTGCAACCCCAATGTAATTGTACAGGAGGTTGAGACCATAAGATTTGTGACACCATACTTCAACCAATCCCTGGAAAATGTGAGATATCAATGCAGGATGTCTTTCACAAACGGGGACCCGTTGCAACCAACCAGCCTCGAGTACAATCATTTCGATGTTCCAGGCGAGGTTTCAGTTTTTACGGTAGAGTCAGGTCAGTTTGTAAACCTTGCAGATGCAACAGATATTAAAGTGGACATCTCTCCTGATTCACCAATCGTCTCCATATCACCAACTCACGAACTCGACGTTGATGTGATTAAGATAAGGTACACGGGAACTGGAATCGGAATGATGGTGCAACCACATACAGATGGTAAAAAATAAGACGATCATATATCATTCGCTTCATTTAATGAATCTGAAATTCATCGCGTGGAATAGTACAATATCACGATTCATCATATTTCCAGTATATCATGGTAGAAAATAGCCAACACGCCCTCATTTGAAAAGAAGGGTGAACATCATGACGTAAGTCATCAAATCTAACATTCGCCCTTTGTGTTTTTATCAAATATGATTGTGACATTACATCTGCTCTAAAATTAATGGAGAAACTTTGTTCTGTCATGATAATAAGCATCTGCTGGGTATTACTGAAAATAAAAGATAATAAATAGGGATCGTGTGTATGTGAGTGCATGAAAGAGATAGAAAGAGACAAAGAATAGGAAATTAAAAGACAAAATTCAAATTAATGAAAGAACGTTATGAAATCTTGTGGCAGATATTTCATTTGACTTACATATTATTTAACAAAAAAGAAGAACTTGTTTATTTGGGTAGAAGATTACAATATTTCTCTCGATATGCGTCCGTGTTCATTCGTGCGTATGTGCGAGTGTGTTCGTGTCTGCGTGCATTGTGTTGGGGTGTGTGTGTGCGTGTGTGTAAGTGTGTGCGTACTTATATAGTATATTTTTCTTGAGTTGAGAATATTAGCAGACATCCACTGAGTGAGTAGTGTGTGTGCGTGTGGGGGGGGGTGGGTGGGTGGGTGAGTATTTGTGTGGTTGGGTGGGGGTGTTTGTGTGAGGGATGGGGCAAGGAGGGGGCAGTGAGGAGCAGGCATTGTTCCGGTAGAATTACCTCCAGATTTGTTTAATTTTTTTTTAATATAAGTGAATAACATTTATAATTGTAGTGCGTCTCAGAAAAAAACGAAACCGAGAATCATCGATGTTTGATCATAACTTAATCACAATCATTTATTAATTATAATTGTTATGATAAAACATCGATAGTTCTCGGTTTCGTTTTTTTCTAAAACGCACTGTATATTATGTTTAGGTACTTATACGTTTACTTTCTTGCTAAGTTATATATACTGCATATTCGTTTTGTTTAAGTATGTTTATGTAAAAGCAATCAATATTGAACACGTTTATTTTATTCAATTGTATGTTATGGTTTGTATTACACATTTGGAGAAATAAACAAAATTGCTTATAAAAATATTTAAAAAGTGTGTGCGTGTGTGTGTGTGTGTGTGAGAGAGAGAGAGAGAAAGGGGGAATGAGAGGGGGATAGAGAGAAAGAGAGAGAGCGTGGAACCTAATCAAGCCATACAATTTCTCAATCTTTCTTCTCCATAGACACAGCGAATAGAGGGCCAGAGCCGATGTCATCCTTTGGCGTCGCCATCGAACTCGACGACACCTCCTACTTACAGGAGTTCACCACACTTGGTTACCCAACTCTTCCCGAAGGCGATATCAACATCAGGTGGTTGTTCGACAAACCCATCACGGGTACGGCCATCAAGGTTGAGTTCATTGACTTTGATATCGGTGCAGCCACCCTGTTCGGTCACATTGCAGAGACTGCCCCACCCCCATGGGAGTTCACGGGATCGACCCTGCCTGATGATATCCGCACGGAGACACAGAGGCTTACACTACTGTTACGATCAGACAATGTATGCTGCAAACGAGGGATTCACTTCAACGTGACACTAATAAGACGTGAGATGTATTCTTTTGATAACTTGATTTTGTTGTTTAAAAGTACACCTGTACTTCTGAATTTAATCACGGTAATCGGTCTTGGCAATTTAACTGTATTATTTAACTTTTGAAAGAAAAAGATTAACAGTTCGAAATTAGTCGGAATGTGATAGCGGAAGCGAGAAAAATGTAAAAGGCCATATCGGGATTTTCCCGTATTCTATCTCTTAATTCCCTCTATAGAAACACTTATTGTCAATATTATCATTATCATTACTGCTACTTTGATTATTATCATCGTTATTCATATTCATATTATTATAATTATTAAATCTACCCCCACCCCCCATAAAAAAATAAAAAAATCGTGGGTCAAATCTAAATAAAAAAGATTAAAATGATGACTATTGTGTAAACATGATCGTACTAAACCTGGCAACTATCTTGGCAACAAAACAATCATTATTCTGTGCTGGTGGATATGGAATGAAAGGGAAAACCCCGGACTCTACCGTAAACAAATAACGATCGCTTATTACGATCAACTGCTCAAAGGTGAAGTCAAGTCCCCCCCCCCCCCCTAAACAAAAGACCTATTTATTATAGTAATTACGGTACGGAACTATTTCAATCTGTATGATTCAAATTCCCAGTTTAAGGAATTAAACCCGACCGTTTACTAAAAGACTGGTACAATCATAGTATGATTAGATGAAGAACGATTTCACATACAGCTGGCCCATTTTCCCGGTTCTCTTATCCTTATTACTAATAGCAAGAAGGCAACAACAACAACATTAAGTCTCATGTGTCATTGGTCTCTACGTCTGCAGCCTGTCACCTATACTGCAGAAAATTCTTTCCTTCAGCAATCTTTCTTTACCTTCCTAATACCCACCCCTACAATCTTCCTCTAACATCCTTTAAAAAATTGCATTTCATTCTTTTCCAGTGAACGATGAATGTTTGAATACACCATGTAATAACGGAGGAACTTGCTTTGATGAATTGGAATCCTTCCGATGTATCTGTCCCGCCGGTTACATTGGAGATCTTTGCCAAAATCGTAGGTTCTTTCATTTTTCTTTCCCCTTTGTTAAGGATTTGACACTAACCTGTGTAGGTCTATTCAAAACGGTAGTACGGGGGCGGAGGTTAGTCCCCTCGGCTGCCCCCCTTTTTTGTTACACAGAACATTCAGAAATTAACAACTATATAATTACATCATATTTTACTTGTCAGACTTTTAAGACATCTCCCCCTGAAAGACGCCCTAGTGTCAACCCTTCCTTTGTGTACCGACGTTTTGTAGGCCTATTTAAATGATAGGAATAGCATATGAATAAAACAAATTAAATGAAAAAAAATGGATCAAGGAAACATTGAGAAGAGAGCCTGGAATTGAAGGGATTCATGTTGCTTGGGTAAACAAATATGTCAGAATAATCCTTCACATCACTCCTTTTCAAAACTTTTATTACACTATTTTATATCATTATTCACATGATTTGCAAATTCAGTGGTTAAATATTAATTCATACTTATATAGCTATACTTTATTCTTTGAAGTACGCTGGCCAAAGTCTGTAGCTAATGATACACACAAACAAATCATTTTTCATGTTGGTACACGGGCAAAGTTCATTTATTAACTTGAGAGCGTAATTATGTCGTAAATTATGTTCTTTTCATATCACAAACTAAACTACAAGCTGATTATCGAAACAATTCATAGCTTAATCACAAATAATGTTAGTGCAAACAGACGTGTCGATAAAACCCCGTCATATGTTACTCGTTAAACTTGGCAGTTGGAAAAATGCTTTGAACTTTAGATCCGTTATCAACTTCCCTTCTCCTCGAAGAAAAAAAAAGAAGTAAAATTCTGTTTTGGAATATGACCAAAAAACCCCTGTTCGTTGGATTCTGCTATTGATATTGTATTGTGAAATTGGCTAACTAGTTTCTTACTTGTAATGCCGAATACTGTGCCGTTCTATCATCTCACCGATAAAGTACAGCATCCGAGTTATTTAAAGCCTCTCTAAAGTGTTAGGAGCCCGAATTTTAATGGCAAATTTCACTTAAATTGCATCACGATTTTAAAGAATAGGTCATATAAGACACATTTCTGCAAAGGATTTTGAAACAAATGTGTTTGAAGTCGAATATTGGTGAGAGAATACAAAATTTAGGTTTTCTGCGCACAACAGAAAACCTAAATTATTTATTATTTTATCAATATTTGTCTTCAAACACATATTTAGGGGGTAATCTATGCAGAAGTGTACCTTGACATCTTATTTCACAATATGATACAATTTAAGTGAAATTTTGCCATCAAATTTTTGGCAAATTTGGGGCTCCTAACACTTTAGAGGGGGCTTTAACATTGAAACCAAGTATTCACTTACGACACGCCAACATTCCTATTTGTCAGACTGGTATTGTTATTTTATTAACAGTAATTACAACGGCTGGGTCAAGCCCTCAAACATCACCGCAGACTTCAACTACAGGTAGGAAAATAATGCATGATGTAATGTATATCCCTTCAAAAGAACAGTTTCAAAACCTCTAATAATTTCGATGCAACAGCCATAACATAGAGTTATTTGAAACTGCAAGTTTGTACTTAATTGGATTTTGAATTAAAGTCCTACATGCTTTTAACATTTTTCTTTTTACGTCTCCGTTATGGTATGATTAAATTATTAGATGGAAATAAAGTGTTCTTAAATAGCCTAGCGTGGATTACTTGAAAATATTGAATGCAACATTTTGTTTCGCTCATATTTTGGACATTGTGTATTGCATACGTTAAGTATACCACTCCAAGAATGTACCCCCCCCCCCGCCCATTAGCATGTCAGAAAATCTTAAAGAATATTGTGCCCCTCGTTTTCACAAATCCGAGATCCGCCCTTGCTATCGATAGGCTTCATCATAAATGTTTTTGTTTGTTTTGAGCAGAAATTACAAAGATTACAACCCCAAGTGCATCTACATCAGACAAAACAGGTACGAACTATCACATGAGACTACGTATTCTATATCTTTATTGTAGAAATGGTCTATATATTCTTTAAACGGCATAACGAAATTTATGTACGTAATATATGAAAGTTACCTGTGGAAATAAACATGATACAAATTAAATTTTATTATTTCATATGGAAATAAATGAAATGACATGATACGGACAAAATTTAGTGAAAAGTCCAAAACAGAAGAAATCGGGAACATGTGATACGGTGCGATTGTAGTCATTTAATTTTGTTTACATCAAGCCCATGGTATATTTATAGTTTTTAGCGTGATATGTTTGCATTTTGTGCTGATGTTGTTCAAATAACAAACGAAATCATTAATGTAACATCATTATGGACTTGTAAACCTTATCATCAAGGGTTTACAGTCATGGGTGAAAGTAAGTTATTGAACATATTTACAAAAGGTCAAAACCGAATAAAAGCCCTCTTTACATAATCATGTATACAATTAATACTATGTTCTTGAGGTCAATGATGTGTGTGTGGGTGTTTGTGGGGAGCTAGATGTGTGCGTGAATTTGTACGTGCGCTGTGTAAGTGTAATGGGGACAGAAAAGAAGTTATTCTGACTAATTTATAAAGATTCTGACAGAGATTGTTTCACATATTATTTTAGATGCCTCGACACGTATCCAATCTACGCAGGAAACATCAACATCCAAGCCTACAGCTCGCAGTGGTAAGAATCATAACAAAATATTCTAGCTTTTATTAATACTTGTTGCATGGTACAAAATGTTTGATGATCTTGTACAAGTAAGCAAATATCATCATGATAACTAGATGGATGTGCTGATCAATCTAATATGATCGCAAAACCTTTCAAGAAATCAGTCTCAGGCAATTTCAGTAGTCTTGTATAAGCGTTACCTATTCAAATGGGCGAACATGGCTCACAGTGAAACATTACGTAATCCAAACATGAGTCTATATGGACAATACGATAAGTTTAATATTGAATTTGCCTTTAAATTGTTTTCTTGAAAGTCATTGCTATCGTGTTAAGTAGGCTACAAGGAAGTACATAATATATCCTACAGTATATAACATACATATAGTTGTTAGGAACATAATTAGGAACATGACTAGTATCATCCAAAATACCCATGTACTTTACCGTATTATATCCCTCACTTAAGAAATCGAGTCATCTGATTGGTCGAAATTGGAGTCGTGATTTTAGCCATTCCCGTAAACAAACGAAAAATGCCAATACCTGTTAATAGTCCAAGAGTGAGATCCCTCCAAATTCCGGTTACCATGGAAATAGTAACATTTTGCTACGATACCCATTGGCTTACGGGTAAAAATAGTGTTTGTGTGCGCGCGGACACCATACAGTGCTTTTTGTCTGCGATTCCCAAATGATTGAAAGTTTCAGTCATTTTTCAAGTTAAGATTAACAGCCAGTGTCTCAGATTTTCCGTGATGTTTTAAACAATTTTTTACTCAATAAAAGAATAGGCCTAAGGTAAGAATTCTTGGTAGATTTTTGTTTCAATCCGGCATATAAAAGACATACCGACAGCTTAAATATTCGAGGTCTGGCAGCTTTATATGCCCTCGGGAACTAGCAGATCCTGCCATGGTAACCCGACACATGCTCCGCCGACGATTACTCCGCCGACATTTACTCCGCAAAACGCGACAATTGCTCCGCGACATTTGCTCCGCCGACAATTGCTCCGCCGATAATTGCTCCGCCTGAAGCGACAATTGCTCCGGTGACATTTGCTCCGCCCAAAAAGTGTCCCATAAACTACAAATGCTACTAGTACTACGACAAATGCTTCGCCGACAATATTTTTTTTACACGGGTTATTTTCGTTTCTTTTCTTTCTTCTTCATTTTCTGAATGCATTTCATGAAATAATGTAGATGAAATGAAATGAATGAATGTTGATGAAGTGGGAGGAGAAAGGAGTTACCTAAAAGTCATTTCGAATATACTGAAATAACTTTCCATCTATCACTGTACGTCCCATATAATGTACACTAAACACTCATTACATGTCGTGGGAAGTTAAACAAAAAAAGTAGAGCAGCAAGCCACATTCCCCAATACGCGCATACCTCCTAGTTAATTTCAAACAGCTCATCAATATGTAAGACCTGAAATAACCTCAATGCAAGCAAGCACATGCATCTTACTACAATGTACTAGTTCATCATGGAAGTTCTAGAAAACAACAGGGGAGTATGGAAGCTTAAAAGTGCCATTCAGATGATCATATGACAAGATCCAAGATATTATCATGTCGACATCTTTTAGAACAGATGATAAGATGACAAGATCTAGGATCTAATCATGTCGACATTTTTTTAGAACAGATGATCAGATGACAAGATCTAGGATCTCATCATGTCGACATCCTTTAGAAAAGATGATCAGATGACAAGATCCTGGATCTCATCATGTCGACATCCTTTAGAAGAGATGACAAGATCCCGGATCTCACCATGTCGACATCCTTCAAAACAGATGATCAGATGACAAGATCTAGGATCTCATCATGTCGACATCCTTTAGAAGAGAGAATAAGATGACGAGATCCCGGTTCTCTTCATGTCCACATCCTTTAGAACAGATGATCAGATGACAAGATCTAGGATCCGGGATCTTGTCATCTGACCATCTATTCTGAAGGATGTCGACATGATGAGATCCGGGATCTTGTCATCTGATCATCTGTTCTAAAAGGATGTCGACATGATGAGATCCTAGATCTTGTCATCTGATCATCTTTTCTAAAGGATGTCGACATGATGAGATCATAGATCTTGTCATCAGATCATCTGTTTTGAAGGATGTCGACATGATGAGATCCTAGATCTTGTCATCTGATTATCTGTTTTGAAGGATGTTGACATGATGAGATCATATAGATCTTGTCATCAGATCATCTGTTTTGAAGGATGTCGACATGATGAGATCCTAGATCTTGACATCTGATCATCTTGTATACAGTATGTCGACATGATGAGATGAATTATCTCGACATCTGGGTGGCACTTTTAAGCTGCCATAGGGGAGGGATCAAAATAAGCTTTGAAGGGCACGTATACGTAGAGAAGAGAACCCATTCAGACGGGAAAATAATTAGATGGTAGCCTTTCTGCTTATTCCCATTTATACAAATCATTCTGTTGCAGTTTGATGTTAGTTCTTCATAATAAGCCAATTGCTCTTCTTCCGGTGGCTCCATGAGTCCCTTAAAGTCAGTGAAAACAAAGTACTCGAATGAGACGGGGTGTTTTACACACTAATATATATATATATATATACGTATATATATATATATATATATATATATATAATTATAGTAAAGCTACATACACTTAACTGAAGGAAAGAAACCTATAGAAAACGGACTGGATATTATTGAAAATACTATTCTAAACAAGAATGTACTACATTACGTTACAGTTTTACGAGAGAAATAGAACTCGAGAGGGGGAGAAGAGAAGAAGTGATGAAAAAGTGATGAAGACTAATAGCATGAGAGGAAAGAAAAGAGCCAAGAAGACAAGAAAAGGGTGTAAAAAGGAAAAGGAGGAGCAAGAGAGAAAGGGAGAGAGATAGCCTTGAGCTTTGGATCAGCTAATGAGTAATACATGATGAAACAGATTTTGAGCGGAGTAATTATCTTTCGCCGGAGAACTTGCATAAGGAGCTATAACTTGATTTTCTCTTTTTAATCAAACATGGGGAATAGCAAAAAACGGCTGAGCATTTATTGCACTAATTACCAGAGGAGCATTCATATCTTCCAAGAGGCCGCACTTTTGGATCGGAGAGCAATTTTATTGTTGGCGGAGCATTGTCTTTTAAGGGGTACTTTTGGGGAGGAGCAACAATTGTCGTAGTAGCCTTTGTATTTTACGGGGCAATTTTTGAGCGGAGCAAATGTCGGCGGAGCAATTGTCGGCGGAGCAATTATAGGCGGAGCAATTATCGGCGGAGCAAATGTCACCGGAGCAATTGTCGCTTCAGGCGGAGCAATTGTCGGCGGAGCAAATGTCGGCGGAGCAAGTGTCGCTTCAGGCGGAGCAATTGTCGGCGGAGCAATTGTCGCGTTTTGCGGAGCAATTGACGGCGGAGCAATTGTCGGCGGAGCAATTGTCGGCGGAGCAATTGTCGGCGGAGCAATTGTCGGCGGAGCAACTGTCGGCGGAGCAACTGTCGGCGGAGCACCTGTCGGCGGAGCATTTGACGTCGGAGCAAATGTCGCGGAGCAAATGTCGCGGAGCAATTGTCGCGTTTTGCGGAGTAAATGTCGGCGGAGCAATCGTCGGCGGAGCATGTGTCATGGAACCCCTGCCATGCCCCCTCGACGCGCCGCCCACCCAGGCGCACCTCAGTGTCATGGCAGGAGATGCGCACGTTCCCTTGAGCATATAAAACAGCCAGGCCTCTCAAAGCAGTCGATATCTCTATAATAAACCTATCAGATTGCCGTTGTGAGATTAAGTTGGGTTTTTATTTTTTACAGCTGATACATGAAAGGTAATATAGTTGTACATAAAATGACATGATGTGTACACAATTATGATACGTTTTCAGGCAATATGTTGGCCATTCATTGTAATCCAATTTTCTTATATTATTTTATTTGTAATGCAATGCTTTTTATCTTCTGATTTTAGAACCACTAACTTCAACGTTGCGACCTATAACGAGTAAGCAAAGTTTGTTACCTATTCAAATTGGCGAACATGGCTCACAGTGAAACATTACGTAATCCAAACATGAGTCTATATGGACAATACGATAAGTTTAATATTGAATTTGCCTTTAAATTGTTTTCTTGAAAGTCATTGCTATCGTGTTAAGTAGGCTACAAGGAAGTACATAATATATCCTACAGTATATAACATACATATAGTTGTTAGGAACATAATTAGAAACATAACTAGTATCATCCAAAATGCCCATGTACTTTACCGTATTATATCCCTCACTTAAGAAATCGAGTCATCTGATTGGTCGAAATTGGAGTCGTGATTTTAGCCATTCCCGTAAACAAACGAAAAATGCCAATACCTGTTAATAGTCCAAGAGTGAGATCCCTCCAAATTCCGGTTACCATGGAAATAGTAACATTTTGCTACGATACCCATTGGCTTACGGGTTAAAATAGTCTTTGTGTGCGCGCGGACACCATACAATGCTTTTTGTCTGCGATTCCCAAATGATTGAAAGTTTCAGTCATTTTTCAAGTTAAGATTAACAGCCAGTGTTTCAGATTTTCCGTGATGTTTTAAACAATTTTTACTCAAAATAGAATATGTCTAAGGTAAGAATTCTTGGTAGATTTTTGTTTCAATTCGGCATATAAAATACATATCGACAGCTTAAATATTCGAGGTCTGGCAGCTTTATATGCTCTCGGGAACTAGCAGATCCTGCCATGCCCCCTCGGCGCGCCGCCCACCCAGGCGCACCTCAGTGTCATGGCAGGAGGTGCGCACGTTCCCTTGGGCATATAAAACAGCCAGGCCTCTTAAAGCAGTCGATATCTCTATACTAAACCTATCAGATTGCCGTTGTGAGATTAAGTTGAGTTTTATTTTTTACAGCTGATACATGAAAGGTAATATAGTTGTATATAAAATGACATGATGTGTACACAATTATGATACGTTTTCAGGCAATATGTTAGACATTCATTGTAATCCAATTTTCTTATATTATTTTATTTGTAATGCAATGCTTTTTATCTTCTGATTTTAGAACCACTAAGTTCAACGTCGCAACCTATAACGAGTAAGCAAAGTTTGTTCATCAGCTATCGTTCTCAGACTTGCAAGAACAGCAATAAAATTTAACTGAACTAAGTTACCTCTTTCTAATGTCGGAGGCGGTTATTCGTGTTAAATTCTAAAAAAGTTATAATACGATTTCGGTGAAATAAGCTATCATTTTGTGTTTGATTATTTCGCTTATCAATTTTCAGACAAAAAGACTATTGATAACTATGAAGGATAATAACAAACTAATTGAGGTAGTGGGTAGTTGATGTGGACTCTGATGATGGGTAAGGAAAAGGCACTACATATACATGGCAAAATATCATCTCATAATGTCTTTGAATCTCGTCTTACAGATAACAATGTGCTCATCATCGCTCTAAGTACCAGTCTCGTCATCGCCTTTCTACTCATCACATTTCTTGTCTGTGTGGTGGTCTACCGAAGTGGGAAACAAGCACGCGTTGCGTCACGCACCAGCCCTGGATTTTGCTCCCAAAACGACCTCATTCCGGCAAACAATTTATCTCATCGATACCAAGAAGGGCCTGGCTCCAACATCAATCACCAGTACATGTCAGCAGAGAGCACGGCTACCTCTGTTTACGCACCTCCACTTCCTCCCGATCGGCCTCCTGAGTACGAGACAATCCCACCTTTGAAGGAAGGAGGGGCACATGGGGGCGACTACTTAGAACTGGACAGTTCCGCCATTGGTGGTGGTGGTGATTATGAGAAGCTCCGTGAAGATAAAGCTCATTCACCAGGGAATGTTGCGCACCGAAATCCTCCTGAATACTCCTCTATCATCATACCCATGGGCCCTGCTCAGAATCGCGTAAGTCATAAAGATATATTGACTGCTATGAGAGGCATGGTTCTTTATATAGGCACAAGAGGACGTTACATCCTTCTATGAACCCGAGGTGCGCCACGCTGAGGGGTCATATCAGGATGTAACGTCCCCGAGAGCCTATTGAAACAAGTATGCCCCGAATACTAAAGCAGTAAATATATCTTTTATATACCATAAAAACAGTCAAATAATACATGTGCGATTCACTTACCAATCATGGGGTCCACGCATTAAAAAACTGTGCACCAATAGAACAGTGAAAGCAAAACTGTGCTCCTGAAGAACAGAAAATTTTAGCGATCTAATCGCACTGCGATTATGGTATCCGCGCTCGAGCTCGCACAAAGTAATATTTTACCCGTAAACCAATGGGGATCGCAGCAAAATTAAACAACCCCGCATTTTTTGCGGACAGTAGTTAAAAACACAACTTAAAATCAGATGACAGGATTGGGAAAGATTCTTAAAGTAAGGTATATAATAATTATTATGCTACGTAGGGGGACATCGCGGGAAAAAAAAGAAGCAAACAAAAGTTTTGACACTTTGACATAATGTTTGACACCTTTCTAGATTTATTCCTGCCTTTTTGGTGGAATTTTACCTTTTAATATATAAATAGGTATATTTTAATGATTTTTTTTCACTTCAATTTTGGAACAGGATTCTCAGTATTCCCATGACTATATTGAGCCTATAGCGATGAGTGACACAACATCCATACCGTCTGGTGTTAATGCGGAGCAAACCACAACGTTCCACAAGTGAAGACATGAAAGGTTTGTTTCGGGGAATTCCACCCTGATATGAAATTAGCTTTGATAGGAGCAGAAAAGTAAGAGAAACAGATCAGTGAAAGCAATCTGATAAGAATAAGGAAGTTATGAAACACAAATTGCCACTCTGTGACGGACCATGTGAGATCCTCTCCAATTGAAATTTTAAAAATCCCTCAAGAAAATATGTAATCATGCATTCCCTCTAGATATAATCATTGCACATATTTTTATTGTATTTTTACACAAACCCTGTATCAAAAGATATATACATTCATAACTCATCTACACCTAAGAAAATGAAATTAACAGAAAGACACGTCACTTCGAAAGAAACTTCACAGAGTTGCCCATTCGTGTTTGATTGAATACAATTTAAACATTCCTGAGTTTCTTATTTTTTGTTATCGTTTTTTTCTCAAATATTGCTCTTATATAATTTCATTGTTTGATTTGAGAAACAAGACATACTTAAAATACATGTGATTCAAGCAAAGTTTTATTGAATTTGGTGCACTATGCAAAAGGGACACAAGGCCTTAAATATCTTGATAGCCTTCATAACAATTGATTAAATAATTTATTATTAAGGACAAAAATAAATTGGGTAAGGAATCAACATAGTTCTTGTGCCTCCCAGCTATATGATCTCTAAATTAGAGACAAACACTGTTTGTTCTAAAATTAGATAAATACTTTGGGGGAAGTACCCGGCTTTAGACTGGTATCATACTTGCCAAGTTAACATTTTATGCAAATATAGTTCTTTAACAGTTGTAAAAAATGTTGAGTAAAACTCAGTTGCCCGCCATTATTGAAGGTTTTGAAATTCTATATGTATCGTCTACCATTTGTAGTGTTTTAACATCTTCGTTAGAGATGATTCGTTAAAGGTAATACAAAGTTTTGGTATAGGGTCATGAATTTGGTTCAAATGAACATATTGGAAGCATATGCGATCCTACAATATTCAGTGATCGATGTCGCGGTTGAAATCGAGTCTAAATTGATGAAATTGTAAATAATAAACTCTCTATGTTGTATAGCGCCCGCTCAAGGTCAATACATTAATTTAGCTATAAAAAAAAGTTCTTTGAATAAAATCGACCGATTTGCTATTACTGTTTGGAATATATATATCACAACTACATATTCTAAGATTTTCATGGTCGCAGCTACCATCGTATGGTCGTAGGCGCTATTTGAAATTTATCAAAAT
>JAVYIG010008785.1:0-85377 GCA_035222895.1 Strongylocentrotus droebachiensis | reverse complement strand
GCATTTGAAGAGCCATGCTTTTCAGGGAACATTTTTTTTATCTGATGTTCTTCAACACTTGCACAATACAAGGATAACGCTCACAAAAAATATTGTTCACCTCTTCCCAGAACTCAACCTTGTCTTTAAATACCTGCATGTTCGTATAAAAGGAACACCCCTTTTAGCTTAGACCATGGACCTACCATAACAAAATATTCGTTGGATTGTCAACATTTACTAATACTGATAGTTAGGATGTGCAAAGTGCGAGGTCTTATGTAAATAACAATAAATTAGTTCAGGGGCCAGTTTCTCGAGAACGTCCCAAGTCTAAGTTCGTAGACATCCCATAAAAAACATGTGTTAATTCTATAACGCACGTTTCAATTAGATGTCCAAGATGTAAGACTTATGATGGTTACGAGTAACTACCCCAGCAGGCAGCAGCTTTTTGTGAACAACATAGATCAATTTACAATTCAAATTCCAAGCATGGAATAGTACATGTATGTTATTGTTATAGAATACGTGCACGACAAATGAGTGACAAACACGGCACTTATAAAGTATTACACTTTTCTTCCGCCTTATGAATTGTACGAACTTCGTCTATGATTTTTTTTTTTAATGCAAAGACTTTATATTTTATACACATCAGACCGACAACAGAGTTAACGAAACCAAAAATATATCAAACCGAATCTCCGATGATCAGTCTGTTTGGATCCAGTATGGAGTCGGTTAGCGCAGTCGGTTAGCGGTGTAATCGAGGTATGGTGAGAGAAGGAGCATTCATCATGTATAATGTGTACTCGTGTATGTAAACTGGTTCAAGTATAATATTCGAGCTATGCACTGTGATACAAACACAAAAAGTGACAACATTAATACCGAGTTGAATGCAATACCTCAGTCATGACGTCACACCGAATCCAAACCGACCAATTCTGGGCCATTCAGTGAAATGTGATTTTATTCGGCCTGTTGTCGAGTATCCTTAGATGATTTGGAAAAAAAATATATAGTTACTGGAGTATATCTATTTTACGATGGCCCTTGTAAGCAGGCACCCTTTATGTACTTTAGAATCAGCAGCAATGACAAGATATGCGAATATTTTAATTCAGAAAAGGTTTTCTAAATCAGGATTATTTTGTCTCTGCATCACTTGTTGATGCCGTTGTCTCTGAATGTTCTCGAGCATCGACTCTTGTTCTTCAATCCGTTGCTTTAGAAGACGCATTTTCTCGGCTCGTGACAAATACTCTGTATCGGAAATCTTCGGGAGCTCGCCAGTCTCATCGGCTGGCCTCGTATCGGTAAGAAGTCCTGTCAGTTTGTCACTCGGATGGCAAGATTCATCATCGGTATCTTCCGGATCAGTCGGAATATCTGTGGAATCAGAGTCGGTATCTGGTTCGGGTTTGATCGTCCTGTTTCCGGCAAGATTTGGGCTGGGTTCGGCAGGGTTCATTGGCTCGTCGTCATCGGACAGTGGTTCCGATTTGATGCGTATTTTTAACACCTTCTTAGGAGTGCGAGTGTCTCGTTGACCATCTTCCTCCTTGATACATTCAACCGTTGTGTTGCCTGATAACCTGATCAAGTGTGGAAGTTTGATTTCTTTCTTCAACACGACCACTGCACTAGCAGACGGTTTAGGCGACGTCTGCTGATTGGAGCAGGTACTCTCTGCAGAGGAAACTTCAATGTTTGGAGATGATGGTGAAGATGTAAATTTCCGTCTCTTCTGAGGTGGCGGAGAGTACGGCCTTACGACTTTCCTCTCGCGCCGACTCCTCCGCGGGGATGTTGAGTTGATCCCAAGATTATCTGTGGATTCGCATGTAACCCCCTTTCCGTCACATGGTTCAAAACTCGTCGAAACCTCCATAGCTATAGTCTTATCATGGTCTCTGGCAATCTCCTTGGGATTGTGCTCAAGTTTTTTAATTGCCGTGGTTGATTTTTGAGTGTACACAAACGACCCATCGTGCTGGTATACTATGTTCTTACCACTAGTAGGGGATTCATTAGCTCCTAAAATTACTATTTTCTTAGGATCTGTCCTGACATTTCTTTCAACATGTTCTGGTGAAGATTTAGCTCGCGTTCTTACTATTTTCACTTTGGCCCCAGATGGCAGAATTTCAGTTCTGACGTCGACCACTTCTTTGCTAGCCGACAAATCCCCTAAGACGGAATTATCTGTACTAGCACCTATACTAAGATTTGAATTGCAATGTATCAACGATGGCTGACCTGATAAGGCTTTTGAGACTAGAACAGGGATTCCTCCGGGCACTTGCAAGATTTTTCGCTGACCATCGGGACCAACGACAACATAACGGACAAGGTTCGTCCTTTTGGGTAGCAACAAAGGCGCAGATGTTCTTGGTAATCTTGGTAAACCAACAAAAGAGACGCACGGTCCCACTAAGGTACTATCTGTCTTATCGGAGGTATTCATCACAAACGGCAACACTGATGATGATGATGAGGACTGAGAGGGCGCCCCAAAACGTAACACACCGTCTTGATCACCTACGACAGCAGAGGTTTTATTACCTAACTTTAAAGGTGGTGCCATAGCTCTATCGAGATCTGTTACACTCTTGCGTTGTGTCTCTGTTGCCGCACGTGACTTGGACCTTGTGATGCGAGTTTCTCCTTCCCCAGCGTTGGACGCAGCTTTCGCGGCAAGAAGTTTATCACAGATAGCAGTCACTGTTTTCGTTTTCTCAAGAGCAGCGTTTTGTGGCTGTTTGGTTGAAGCTGTTTGATCGGTAAGTGGTGGTGCGTGTGTCAATCCTGATGGAATAACCGGTCCTAGCGCATCAATCACAGTATTTCCAGGTGTCGGATCATTCGGATCCATCCTTGCTTTAATGATACTTTCGATCGCGTGATCTGTAGGACGCGGATGGTTTATCGGTGCTGATAGCGGGACAGCCGGGTCTTTATCGGGTTGACCCAATTTTAGCATGGAAAGTGCCTTGAAGACATCCGACGAAGTGGCTGGCAAACTCTGAGCTTCATTTGCGATGTTTCCTAAGCTCACTGGCGTAGGATATTTAATCACTTCTGGAGTAAAAGATGGGCACGCTGCAGGAATGCTCAACTCTGAAGGTTCATCATCCTTCGCTGCTGATTCCTCAGATACGTTGGCAGTATTGGAGGGATCCAGTTTCAATGGCGGTTTATTGATTTGTGAATCGATCAAGGAAGGGGTCGCGCAACTTGCAGGAGCAGACTTTGTCACCTCATTCGATACGTTGCCAGTATTGGAGGGATCCAGTTTCAATGGCGGTTTATTCATCTGTGAATTGATCAAGGAAGGAGTCGCGCAACTTGCAGGAGCAGACTTTGGCACCTTCGATAAAGGCCGCAAAATAGAAATCCCTTCTTGGCCAGGTGTTTGTGGTACTCCCAGGCGAAAGAGGACCTTCTTCTTATCCGAACCATTTAACCTCTTTGTTACATCATTAATGACCTGTTTTGGACCCTGCAGCACCATGTTCTTAATACCCTTCTCTTTCATCATAAGCTTCAGGTCTTTAACATACTCGTCCACTGACGTATAACGTTTCTTCCGACTTTCTTCATCGCCTGAAAACAGACTGGAAGTCTTACTATCATCGGCTTTGCCCGCTTTGGAACCCGCCTGTACTTTGAATAGGTAATTTTTCTGGTTACTTGTTTCTGGAAGTGATTCAGACGTCGTTGTCTTCAACTCAGAATTCTTACGGATAGCATCATTAATCCTCGTTGTATCAAGTCCTTTACAGTCCACAGATTCTCCTGCGAGTCCGTCACGTCCTGCGCTCGTTTCTGCATGGGTTATACTAGAGGCGCTCGATGGGGTAGACATATTTGTCAATAAAATGCCATCCCTGGGATAAATCCCTTTCACATCCACCTTTAAAGGTATAGTCCTCAATGTGGTAGATGGGGTTGAACACCGTGTGGGTTCACTGCCAGAAGAAGTGCACATCTGACTAGTTGGCATGGGGGGAATGAGATTCGGATTTGTCGTGAGTTCTTCTTCACCAGGCTTCTCTGTCTCAGATTCACAAGCCATTTCTCTAGGTTTTGAAACCTGTGTCTGACGCAATCCATTACTTCGATCCTTGACATCAAATTTTGCCAGACATTTGCCAGACACTTTACCACCAGCTTTCCTTCTTCGCGTCTTTCTTAATCCTCTTGTGGGAAGCGCAGAAGCTGTCAATACTGCTTTATTTGACTCGGTGAACGACAGTAGTTCGTCTAACATGGAAGACCCGGATGTCTTCTTTGGTCCCACCTTCATGGTGCAGTATCGTTTGCTTTCGATCGAATCGTCGATTCCCTTTTTGACATTTGCCTCGTGACTTGGCTTATCAACCTGTGTTTTGATTTGTTGCGTTTGTGATGTGGTTTCTCGCTTGCTAAAATTATCTCCATACAACATAACACCACCTTTTTCTTCCTCGGCACGAGCAGTTTCATCGGCACGAGCAGTTTCATCGGCACTAGCAGTTTCATCGGAATCCTCGCCACTGTCCTGAAAACTATTAACAGCAAAACTTTGATTGTTAACAAAACTAGCCTTACTAACAGAAGATGGTGCATTTCTCTGAGGGGATGAATTGACGTCTGTATGAGAAGTTGACTCTGTCTCGTTCGCTATCTCATCTGCGCTGTTAAGATACATAAATTCTTCTGCGCAGTCATCAGCTGTCGACAGGAAACTTTCATCATAGTGGAACTCCGAATCGTTATCGACATCATCAAAGTTTCCGTTCTCGACGTCGGAGAGTTTTCGCAGTGCGGGAACCTCCTCGTCAGAGTCTTCTATCCACCCGTCATCACTACCTGGTTTATCCGTGATCACAAACCGGTCATCGTCGAGATCAACGGAGGGTTGATCAGCGACTACATGAAAAGTACGGTTAGCTACGTCATCGGTTGGGTTATTTTGCTCGGACTCTAGACTAGGGGTCATTGTCTGAGCCTCCATGATGACTTAACTCCTGCGTGAAACCTTGCTTGGACGGTACCGAGAGAAGGTGGAAGATCGGGCGTACAGGAGCGCCGTAAAAAAGCATAAATTTCCGAAGCTGTCACTCATGGCGATGAAATATGCCTGATGTCATGTGTCACAGGTCCCATTTCGCCTGAAGAGAAAACAAAACGAGAAAATAAATATCAAAATTAGGGAACACTATGAAAAACAAAAGGCAGCTTCGTTCGGCAGTTTTATGAAGATTAATGTCAGACAAAGAAAGAACAAGAAAAAAGAATGAATAAACAAAACGTTGCATGTTTATTAGCATCGATTAACATCCAAGCAGGATACAAGTTATTGCAAAAAAAGATGAAATACATGTATATTAAATGAGTTTCATTCCAAAAGGAGCTAAATCCACTTTGGTTACTTCTGAGTAAATCACCTTTTTTTATTTCTCTACTTTCCCTTTAGCCATGGACCTTAATGTTGTCATATATTTTAAAGGTGTCACCCTGGACCAATAATATATGATAAGAACAAATCTACCAGTTTTTCCTGATTTTACTAAATTTTTAGAGTTTTTTTGTGTGTGGATTTAGCTCCTTTTGGAATGAAACATGATTATGTTACCTGGAAAATTTCTTATTTTCTTAATAAAGTCACTGAATTGTATTCAAATTTAGTAGCAAACCTTTCCTTTTAAATAATAATAGTGAAATCACAACTAAAAAAAAACTTTTGAAAAGAAAGAAAACTACATGTCAAATGTTCATTCCAAGAGGAGCTAAATCCGTTTCATTCCATAAGGAGCTAAATCCATGTTTCATTCCAAAAGGAGCTAAATCCACAAAATCTAAAAAATTAGTAAAAATCAGAAATAACTGGTAGATTTTTGTTTCTTATCATATATTATTGGTCCAGGGCAACACCTTTAACATATATAACAACATGAAGGTACATTGCTAAAGGGAAAGTGGAGAAATAAAAAAGGTGATTTACTCAGAAGTACCCAAAATGGATTTAGCTCCTTTTGGAATGAAACATGATATTGTACCTAGATTTTGTAATATTTCCTGGTGAAATTTTCGAATGTTATATAGTGCGTTTTGTCCCCATGTAGGAAATCATTATGTTAAGACAAATAACTTCATTTTGATAAAATATGGATTTAGCTCCTTTTGGAATCAAGCTCTTCATAAATGGCAACATCACTTCTTTGCGAAATAGGACTCGCCGTGATGTGATGTTGCCATAGAAACGGATCGATCTGCTCGAAGTTTGTTGCGCACTTGCGCTATTGTTCTCTGATATAAAGGCGTACGGCATGTCCTAAGAATTAATATTTATCTTCTACGTCCACCCCACCCCCCTCCCCTTCTATTCCGTTATTTCGCCACCGTCTCGTGACAATTTCAGTGTCCTGCATTTGCTGTAGTCAGTGCTTGGTATCTGTTTTACTATGAATGTGTCTGGTGGTTTTGATTTAGTTATCAGTCTGAGGAGGGGCAGAAATAGGGAGCGCGACATATGTAAAATTTTCCAGATTATGGAACCTAGAAATTTCGAGAATCATACGATTTGTAGGCCTGGCATTCCGAGAGGAAAAAAAACCGCCTGTGGATCGTATTGACGTCAGAAAGCCCGAAAACTGTCCCGATTGGGGCCTACTTGGAATTTCGTTTCTGTTTTGAAAAGCTTGTATTTGCAGCAGAAACTATATATTTTCATATTAAATTATTTAATTATTTACATATTCAAATGACATTTAAAATTGAACATTATCTACATGATTTGTTCCTATCATCTTATTTTATTATATTCTAGTAGAAAAATGTGACGTAATCGAATCGCTCACTACGCGGTTGGCTTTAAATATGAAGTTGAGTTCTGGTCATGCGATTGTATTGTGAAAGAAACGTTGTGGAATCGACCAGAAAAGGTTGATCATATCTAGCATATTGTATTGGTGTGTACTGCAAGGTTCTGGAATCATCAAATGGTAAAGTTACAAGCACTGTACACAGAAAGATGTATATGGGACTACAGGAACATGTGGCCTAAAAATCCGTCCCGATTTGTATGATGTTACAATACGTGCCATGCATTTCAGGGAACATTTTTTATCTAATGTTCTTCCACATTTGCATAATACAATTATAACGCTCACCTCTTTTCACCTCTTTTCACCTCTTCCGTGGTATATTGATGACAACAAACAACCGAAATGAATAATAAACGGAACATATTACTCACCTGTAGCGTCCTCACCGTCGAAGATAAGGAAGATGTCTAGATGCAGTGCTCATAACAGATCCTACAAAAAAGAAAACATATATCAATTTATCATGATTAGGTTACTTTCGCAAATTTGTTTACAAAAGTAGTCAAGCAAAAAAGAAAAAGGTATACATTCTAGTAACCACCTTAGTTTCCAAATTAGAGACACAAGCACATACGCAGTTAAAGATAGTAAAAGGTTATCACTGTTAAATCTAGCACACGAAACCTTTGATCTTAGACATCATGATATTTTTTTTCAGAAATGAAGTTTAGAGAGATGTTTTTTGTGGGGTGGGGCACGAAAGAACCCCCTCCCCGGCTCCCCCTCCCTGATCTGCCAACGGCACTGTACACGTCTTAATCAGTAGGCTACTTGTGCAACTCGAGTTTTGTATAATATCTAAGGTGGAAAATAACTGCACAGCTTTTTTATCCCGTTTTACTCACGTACGTGTTGAATTCGCAATTACTCAAAGTTGTACTTTAATCAGAATAACGTATAGACAGTTTACTTGACAAGACACATTTCCAAGAACCTGGTCAGTACATTCATCTTTATTTTATATCTCTTCTTTTTAGACAAACCTCACCTCTTAGTCTGAATATTTTTAACGGGTGGCGTGTGAATCTTCCCTGTGGTACGTCTAGTGGCATGTTCTGAAACATGAGAGCAAAAAGAGAGAATTATTTAAATTGCAATCCAATAATTTCATTTGTATGAATGCGGACAACTAAGAGAAACAGAATGGTGAGAGTTTGAAACAAATAGGACCAAATTAAGAATATCATTAGTGTTTGAAATAGGAGATCACTAAATCTACGCGACTCGCAAATTGGCAACTTGGTCGTTTGCTCGTGATGTATTCACGGACAACTTTCCCAATTGCCGTATTCACCAAAATATCATAATTTTATTTTCCCTACACGCCTTCACCCCGAGGACACTCATTTATTCATTTCTTTACTTATTTCTGATATTTAGACAGGGTGACTCGTTATCACCAATATTCCACGAGCCCCTGTTAAACATAATGAGTTAGTACATTGTAGTTTAACAAATATATATATAATAAAAATATTAATAACAATATCTTGGAACATAAATTCATAACAGAAATAAAGAATGAGTAAGAACATGTTTAAACATATATACAAAGTATTTGGTATCCTCGTAATAATTGTTTTGTTTTTTGCTTTGCTTTGCTTTTTCGTTTAAGAAAACGTTGCATTGCATAATTATAATATTTTAATTTAACATTATAGCAAAGACGGTAATTAGTTTTTAAATCCGATGAAAATTAACTATTAGCATATTTCGGTATGTATTGGACCTTGACAAAAGGCAACATATACTTTTGAGAGTTCATAGTATGTTGTGGGTGTTGTCATTAAATTTTCTCTAAATAGCAAAAACATTCAGATTCATATATTTTTTGGGGAAAAAATACTACACTTTACTTAGTGTGTGTTGGAACAAATTAGAAAGACGACCGACGGCTCGTCACATTGACACTGCCGATTCCCATAATGTCCATAATTACAATAGGGGTCTATGGTGAGCTTTTCAAACATTCATTACTGTACATAACTTTATCATATATTTCTTCAATTTCGTTCAAACTTTCATCAGTCTGCTTATATTAATTTCCTGCTTTTTTTTAGTCTGGAGCAGTTTATTGTTAAGTTTTGATTTCCTTCTTGGCATGTCTGTATTTATTTTCTTCTTCATAAAAAAAAACAACAGATAGACATTTCCCAAAAAGTTTCGCATCAAAGGGTGGAACTGACATCAATACTGTTGATTATATTAGCCCACCATTTGTGGGCGGGGCTGGATTTGAGTATCGCCATTTTATGAACGCCAATAGGCCACAATGTTAGCTTTAGTATATTTATTACATGAAATACAAAATATCATTTAGGCCTATATCAACATGAAAGGGTTAGATGTCCCGTTGGTCACACTGGAATTGCCCATCAAGTCGCGGTCATTTCGGACGTAGTTCTTGGTCTTCATATTTCTAGACCGTTTGTTTTGCTAGACCATTTGCTGGCCTCTACACACCGAATTGATAAAATCATGAACCAAACAAAACTTGATTGTTATTGCACTCGGGATGTTTGAGTAAAACGTATTCCTACACGTAGATATAGTTGAAATGTAACATGATGTTATACAGTGTCTGCTTAATTAAAACACCATTTACCGATCAGAAAAATGAAAACACAAATCTATAAAAAATAAAAAAAAACTCGATACCTAGCAGAATCTACGTACGACTGAAATCACCGACTAAGCTACAAGCGAAGGTACTATGGTATCGTCTAGAGAACATATAGAACTACAATAAACGTCGCGTTAACCAAGACGAGGTTGTTGATGATAATATTTATCTTGGGTCTGATATTAATTATAATTGTTCTTTAAATTAAGATATGAAATGACAACTAACCTATCTAGAATAGCAATTTGTAATCTTGCTAGTAAAGCAAAAAGAAATGAAAATAAAAATGCTTGCCAAATGTGCCATTGGATGTTCAATGGTGGGCCTACCCATTTAGCTTTGCAGATTTCAAGATTTAGGTTGTTTCGAAATGTTTCAAGACAAATTTCTGAATGATTGCTAGGCTTGAATCGTGGAACAGCTTATACACTATATATATAGGCCTACTGGTTAGGATATACAAAAGTGGACATTGAAGGTGGAAAATGTTTTGTATTATTTATACGTCAGATAGGACATTAAATGTCCCCGGCCCATTTGCAGCCAACATAACATTATGTGGAACTTTGCAGGAATTATGGACATGTCAGGTACTGTATGACCAATCTGTGAAATGTAAACGTAAGCAGCATCCAAATATTCAAATTATGCAAGAAAACCCGTTTACTTTCTAGATCTCACTGTAAGACACTATTGAGTGACTGACTGATATTTGTTTTCCTTTGGTAATAACATGACATCAACTGAGCTGTGAAGGGTCCTGCCTACATGAGCATTTGTCTACATCAATAACCCAATTCTTGTAATATCCAAACTCAAACTGATTGAATCTTTGCGCAGCACAGAACGTAGGAACATTCGGTAGGCCTACAAGGGTCTGAAAATCAGACTGTGACTTTAGTGATTGCAATCACTAAAGATGATTCGACACCTTAATAATGGTCGTTATTTTCCCATTTTCAAGCCCTTCCGTTTTGATGGAAGTTCTAACTTCTAAACCAGTATTATCTTTCAAATGCCGTTGGAATTTAACCTTTTAATTTTGGGGGGCATGCAAATTGGTCTTAGTAGACCTACATGTATAGAAGAATGTGAAAAAACTGAAATGTCTAACTTTAATAGTTTACATCAAACTATTAATTGTGTTAATGTATCGGTTTCATCAGAATGATATAGCCCCCCCCCAAAAAAAAAAAAAAAAAAGAAAAAAAAAAGAAAGAAAGAAGAAGGTGGGAATGAGGTTTATGTAAATCACTTAATTTAATATAGAATATTCAAGAGAAAATGTGCTTTTGAGAATTATGGTTGGAGGGGGGGGGGGGGGGGGGTATGGGGTAAAGTTAGGTGTCCGGACACTTAAAAAACATAAAGCCTTCTCTTTCGCCTCAGATTGAACGAATAATCACTGAACAGCACTCATCATCACGAGTATCCGTTACAATATTGTCGTTACCCTTAGAATTTTAGTTTTTAGAAGACTTCTAAAAATATTGCTCGCAAACTTCTTATTTATTTATTTATTTGAACATATTTCATTTTTAAAAAAAATCGTACTGCATAGACCTATAGTTTTAATCATAATTGTTAAAATACTCAGTCATGTAACAATATTTAGCGACCCATGCGATTGTCATTCCTTTCAATTATATTTTGTTCGCTCGTGGGTACCATAGCAATATTTGCTAATAGTTTGGTCGATAATTTCAGTCGTTCGTATTTCGAGCAAACGTAACTTGACGGGCATTTACAGATTGAATAGGTTGTACAGCGTACACCGTACAGGGGGCGTCGTCATAATTCACACAACTGGACAACACACACTTTATTCTACTCACAGTAACACAAACACACACATAAACAAAGAATGCACACATTTCCCCTGTGCAAAATGAATATAGGCCTTGCGCTGACCTTGTACCTGTACCTGGCCGGAAAACTGCGCAAGCGTATGCTGAGCCTGAGAATAATTGTTCTATTCATGTACTGTACACACACGCTCGTATACGCTGGTGATTGTGTATCCAGACGCTTACCAAAAAATAAAGCCGTCACTTTTGCATCCATAAGCACTAGCCGTGATAAAGAAATGCACTTGATAACATTGTCTAACATATGAAACTGTTACGTTGACTTGTTCAACTTACTGTTATAAATCAACTGTCAATATATCATTAACAACCTCACCTGTCTGTACACACTCACATATGCACACAAAATATGCAGCAATATATCTGCATGCGTAGGCCCATATCATTGGCAGGCTCGCTGAATTGTCTCTCAGAAGCACTTCTCATAAAATATAGAATATTCACTGCGATCAGGAACAACAAATAAACAATATAGGTTGATTATAGATTCTACATTTTACTTACAATAAGACTGCCAATGACAATGCAGAATCCATATTGGCATTAGTGATTACGTCATTCTGTGCTCAGTTCCACGACAGTGATCTCAATTCGTCATTACAAAACATGAAGCATAACGTACACGCACCTTGTTATCGCGATCACACGGCATTGAAGATGATGTTTACATTACATGAGGCTCGTTCGCTACTATATTCACCTAGTATATAGATCTAGTGTATCTTTTATGTTATCTCTTTGCCTGCGCTCAAACTTGTGTGCGCATTTAATAAGCGTATTACTAATACAAAGGCGCTTAATCTTCATTTACATATATGTGCATGGAAAATAATGACAACAATATTGGTATTGTACAAATTGTAAATGCAGTGCACGCAAGGTTATTTAGATTGGTGCCGCCGCTTGCGGCGAGTTCACAGTGCGCACCTTATGAAGAAACCGAGCGTACACTGCGTTTACATTACGCACGTACAACAGGGTCGAGTGCGTTATTTGTTTTGTAAAATAGCGACACGTGAAAATCTAAACAAACAAAAGTCTAGATCTAACTTTAGAGTCTAGGGGTTATATGGTTCTAGAAAATGAAAAGATAAGACCTTGCTTCTTGCTCTACGCGTACGCTGCACTGGAAATCGATCTTTTAGCTTGCTATATCACTTTTTACAGCGATTTTTAGCACAATCCTGCATGCACCAAAAATAGGCCGTGCATGTCATGTGACGCGTTTTGACCAATCACGATGCTTAAAATACTACTTTTTAAAAATTAAAAACTTTCGTATTAGGCCTACCTAGGTCTATTCGATTTTGCTCAAACTTTCTTTGATTGTTTTGACTAATTTTTCTGCATCTATTGAAACTAAGTTATTTTAAGAGTGGACTTGCCCTTTTACCATTGTGACGATGACAATTTATTTTCATGTCACCCACACTTGGGGTATGATTGTGGATATATCGAAGTTTACAATCAGTTTAAATTTGTCAATTTAACACTGGACAATATAGGCCTACAAATCAAATCGAATAATGTTAATCAGTAAATGTAATGTAAATGTAAAATGACAAAACTATTGTAAGTTAATGAAAAAGAAAGTTACTGGCACCAGTAAATTCAATTTGAATAAATGAATTACTGAAAATGTTATTGATATCAATTTAATAATTTGATATAAGACAAAAAAGACAAACATGAAGATAATATTGAACCCTTCTTAAAGGGATAGTTGAGTTCTGTTTTCAGACCGCAAATGCCTTAAAAGTGCATGGTTATTGCCCTTATTCCTATCTATGACATTTATAGTGCCCTTTTAGAACCTAAAATTGCTATGAAGGTAATTTTAGACCCCAAAATGTGTGAAACTTAGCCAATACGATCTTACCATTTCAGCTCCAATTAAAAAAAAAAACATGGTGACCGTTAATTTATTATTTAATTAAAATTTAACAATACATGAGCCGGCTGATTGTGGGTAATATAAGCAACACGAAAATGCCATCGCAAAATCCAACATCGGCATTGGCTGAAATACGACGTAAAAGGCGTTATTTCGTTTTTTTTTCAATGTTTTTTTCAAATTTTTCAAACTATATCTAATTTTTGTTGTGGTACACAAGTATTAGAAATCGTTATATTTCAGCCGTCTCTGAACCGATTTTGATCAAACAAAGATGATTTTGTCATTTAAATATTATGTTTTTTTCAAATTTGATACTCATTTTTTCATTATCTCACCAAAAAAAAAAATTGTGTAGCGCCCTCTGCAACAGAACTCAACTATCCCTTTAACATTTCATGTGCCAATAAGTTAAATTAATAAAAACGAAGCATTAATTTTGAAGAAAAACAAATCTTCTAAGATTGAATATGTTTGTAACTTATCGGAGTTAAAAAGTTGACTATCGATTTTACTATTTTCAGTGTATTCGGTCTTTCAATAAAATATTTATTGAGGAACGATTTTCGTCTGAACGAAAGACAGGGCATGCAAACAAGTAATGAAACTCATCCCCAAGTGATAACAAATTACCGAACGTATTAAACCTCATTTTTTTCCTGGAAGTATTTGAATATCTACCAGAAACAATCGGCAGGTGATGATGATTGCCACAGTGAAAACGATTTAAAATTGTCCGATCTCTTTTAATGACATCGATTAAGTATATGTCTAAACATAAATAATATAAGAAGATTCGATAGTCAACTCAATGTGAATTGACCCATACTGTACATGAGAAACTTTCTGTCGACGTTCCGCCGTTTTTTGTATATACAATCACAACTATAGTATTTTCACAAATTTCCCATTGAATTAGACATTCCCATATTGTCTAGAGTCAGCTTGTTTGTTTTCAACCAAGGTGCCTGATATATATTCTGCTCAAAGACTAAGAGTAATTTTAAGATAATGTGCATCTCACCAGAACATTTATCTTGTCCATTTTGTACAATCCTACACCAGGAAAATCTCAAGATCATGTAGCACTTCAAATTTCCATATCTCACTTCCATAGAGCAGAATAGGCAACACAAGTTGATCAAATAATTTTAAGAGGAAATCAATAGGTAAGTGCAATTGGTAAGTTTCAGATAATGCATTGCTCGTCTAGCTTCATTGAGTTGTGCTTTACATTTGTAGGTCAATCGATATTCTAACCTCGACCGAGATTATCATTATTATAGGCCTATTATTAGTATAAATAAACGTATTATCATCATTAATATTATTAATTTTGTTAAGATTATCATTATAAGTAGTAGTCCTAAACCTGTTATGAAAGGGAAAGTCCACCCTGATATTTAGTGCGTTTTTAATAAAAACAAAGGCGAAAAATAAAAGAAACATTTTAGGAGAAGTCTGTATAAAACCTATTAAAAATATTTAGGTTATGAATGTTTAAGTTGTAATCAATTAGGCACAAATGTGCAACGTTGTGACGTCAGTAATAAGGTCTTAAGTGCAACATGGCTACAGTGTAACAGCTAGTTGTAAAATAGTCGCTACGTGTGTTGGCACTTGGCATATTACATTTAGCTAGTTGTATGCTGCTCGCTCGAGCTAACTAGCTAGTAGTCCAGGTTCTGTCCGTTTTTTAAAATATATTTGTTATTCTTTGATCACATGCATCCAACACACAGCCCAGTTTAACTTTCTCCACACATCGCGCAATCCCCCAAACAACCATCGAAAGGAACAACAGAATGGAAGGCAAGGACTAACTGTCATCGTTTCAGCGTTGAGGGCGTGTTATTTTCTCAGCTGATTGGGCGTGCGACACGGAAACACTCTAGGCTGTGGACTAACTAGGTAGCTGCAGCAATGATTCGACGAATTCCATACAACTAGTCAAAATATTCAGGGGTCTGAGCGTCTTCTAAAGTAGGGGGCACCAACAAAAAGGGCACTTTCTGGAAAAGGGGGCATCTTCAAAGGGAAACACGAAAATATAAAATGTGTATACATCTGTCTATATACCCACATTGTGATTACATTATCAGGGATGATATTCATAATTTATTCTCTCTTTACATGGTCTAAGATACTTTGCAGTCGAATGTTCATTTGCAAGAGAATGAAGCGAGCGTGCAAAATGTCTTTTGAGGTCTTATAAAGAGGAAAAACAATAATGGTGGGGCTTTAAGCACAATCTAATCATGACAGACTTAACATATCTTTAAAGGTAATACAAAGTTTGTGAAAATTTTGAAAATTGGGTGGATAGTGATTTTTTACAATTTTGATATATTTGGATGCCCTAGTGGGTGTATTATAAGCACTAGACAATTTAGCCCCTAAAACAATTCTGCTTTCGAGAAAAATTAAAAATAAAAATTTACCGGTGCTCCCGGTAAATTCTGATAAATTCCAAATAGCGCCTACAGCCGTACAATAGTAGCTGTGACCATGAATATCTCAGAACGGGAATAGCTAATCGGTCGATTTTAGTCCAGAAACGTTGTTTTATGGCTTAATTAATATATTGACCTTCAGAGGGAGCTATACAACATAAATAGTGTATAATTTACAATTTCATAACTTTAGACTCGATTTCAACTGCGACAACGATCACTGAATATTGTAGGATCGCATATGCTTCCAATATGTTAATTTTAACCAAATTCATGACCCCATAACTTTGTAATACCTTTAAAGGCATCGTTTAACAGTGTTAAGTCTGATATGCATGGCTCTACGTGTTATCGGTGTCTGTGATATGGTGTAATATTGAAGCCCTATAACAAAATTGCGCTTGAAAATGACCAAGAAGTGCCTCAAAAAGTAAAAATATTTGAATGACCGGTTTTACCATACTCGTTTTTCCCAATAGACTGTAGTGTTATGAAAACCGTTAGAATAACGCAAAATTCAATTTCGATTTCCAATCATAAATATCTTGATAATCAGACAGGCGATCGGCTTGTAAAAGTCATGGCGTTCCTGACTGACCTAAAGGTTTATACTTATCATTGCAGCATGAGCTTAATCCAGGATTTTTTTTTCAGAATCTGAGACAAAATTACCAAATCCCTTCAATGAGAAACATGATTATATGATTATATATGCGAGTGTAAATTGAAGAAAAATTGTTTTTAATCCCTTTGAATTAAGGGCATAATGTTATACAGAAAGAAAAGGGAGGCACTTATCAAAAAGAAAAAGAACACTTATTAGAAAAGAAAATGAGCATATGTCAAAAAAAAAACATTAAGGGGGGGGGGTCAATTATTAGTGGTGAAAATGGAGCACTTCGCGCACCTGAAAAGGGACTCTCATCAGAGATGAAAAAAGGCACTAGTAAGAATGGAAAAGGGGCATTTGTCGAAGGAAAAGGGGCACCTATTAGATTTTTATATGGTAATTTATCAGAGTAGAAAATGGGATATTACTCAAAAGGGAAAGAGGCTGTAATAAAAAAAAAAGGAAGGGGCATTAATCAGAAGAAAAAGGGGCACGTGTCAAAGTTTTTAAAATGCAACTATCAGAGGTTAAAAGGGCATTCGAATCACCAAAGATGTCAAGGTACATTTATGAGAATGGAAAAGGGGCACTTGATATAAAGGAAAAGGGGCACCTCTCAAATTTGAATATGGGCAATTATCAGAGGTAAAGGGGACTCTTAATGATAGGTGGTAAGGGGCACTTATAAGAAGGTAAAATTGGCACTTATCAGACGTAAAAGGGGCACTTTTATGAAGTAAAATTGAGCACTTTCGGGAATACATAATGAACAAATGCATACAAAATGAAAGAATGGGTCCAGTCTCCGGCGTCCAGCCGCCAGCGCCGGGGGCTCAGTCAGGTTCGTGCAGATAGGTTATGACTTGCCACGCAGCTGCACCATCAACGCCGTCTTAGTCTTCCTCTGCCTTCTATGTCTCACATAGGCCTACTCCCCTATCATCATCACTATCACTGTCATTTGCTGTGAAGCTGTTTTCATCAATTTCGATGTCTAAATCAAGTAGGACTTCCTCTTCAAGACTAGACAAGTCATTGTGATAAGTTACGTGGACTGAGGGGGGGGGGGGGGGGTGCTCCCGCGCATTAGCCCAACATGCTACGTCACGAATCATACCAGCAAACAGCGGGCTGATCAAGGGCTAGTCCATAATATGGCTACACTTGTTTCAAGCCGCCGAAGATGGCGTTATCAACGAACTCATAATTATGCTTCTAGCCAAGCCTGAGAACCATTTTTTGGCCGGTCGTTCTGAATCGAGGACTACGCCATCTTCGGCAGGCAGCAAGTAAGTGGGGCAGGTCGCATTGCTGGTGTGGTGGAGATCAAATTAAGTAGGCAAAATTCTGGAATAATCAAGGACGGACAAACGGATAGCAACTTCATCACTTTTGAAAGCAGATTGGTCAATTCTATAACAACTAAATGATGTGAATTATAAGGAAAATTGTAACATTCCCTTTGCAATGATGCCAATAAGCATTTGTACAATTTCTTTGGTCCTTAACAGACGTCTCCTGCTAGGTCCTACTCATTTGCTCTATACATGAAATGGCATGAATTTTCATTTTCCTACGGATAACTGTTCCGTTTGTTGTGTAGAAAAATATTTCCAATTTATGTTTTTGTTTTCATATTTTGTTTATCCCTTTAGGCACTCTACTCCCAGATTACTATATATGTATAGGTCCTGTAAAGAGAAAAGACCTACCCAAGTCATACATTTTGAAGAAGAAAAAAATTAAATTAAATTTTAGTTATTTTCTGTGTTGGGAACGTTGTCCTCCCTTACGTGACAATGACATTGTCGATTGATCAGTTTGAAGAGCCCATACGTGTAGTGATTACAACGTGAATTAAAACAATTAAAACTTCTTTTTTTTTGGGGGGGCGGGGGTCTGGTTTCGTCCAAACTCGGACCCATCTGCACAGCTCCTTTCAGAGCAGTTGTCTTTAAAGGTGAAATTCAAAGAAGATCACAAATATGTCAACGAATGTATCACTAGAAACTGGTAAGCTAAACAGATGGCCATCGTACAAGTTTTAGGTCAACTACATATCGGGTGATTTATAAAAATACAAATACAACCACCTCCATAGCAGCTGGGATATACGACAGATTCGCCGGAAAAATAACGACGTTTTAATGACGTCACTATATGGACCAACACTGCCCAAGCAGACGACATCCCATGGAGAATGAACATGATTGCAAAGCTATTATTTCTCAAATTATAATGAGTTTAGTGTATATATAATGTGATGGCATGTCAAACCATTCAAAAGGGGATATGACCCGATTCTGATAACTAAAATTTGTTGCTTTTAAATACACAGGATAGGGGTTAATTAACAATCAAAGAAACCAGACTTTCAAATTGAAAAACCCCCGGAATGATATTAAGGACGGCATTTGTTCCCTCTTGAAACGCCGAACATACCCCGGTGTGTGCAGCTAAATATACAGTGGCGTCTTATTTTGTTTACAAGCGACAGATTCCTTTAATTCTGTATTGCTGCATTTGTCATCCAAATAAAACCATGCGAGGGGTTTAGAGTGAGGCAATATATTTAGCCTTACGGTAGTAAAGTAAGAGAAAGAACTCAAGAGAAGATGAAAACACAGGCACTGAAAATGTGTAAGATGTCATGGAACATCGTCTGCTTGTGCAAGTCATGTCCATACTGTGATCTCACACATCTCAGCAGCGTTCGGAGAGCTCTTCAGGTGCTATGCCGGGGCTGTATTTAAGCGTTTTGTAATTTTTAATAATCATTACTTCGAATGTTCCAAGCATTGAATTGTGATAACCTTGTCGAATCAAAGTTTCAACTTTGCAATAATGAAAATAAAGTGAGTTTTTAAAATCAATGAATATCTACTTTAAAGGTTGGTTTTTATTTGGGGGGGGGGGGGGGGTTTCGAGGGATGATACTACAGCAACACAATTACATCCAAAGGAAGGAAAGTATTAAAAGCCTGTATGAGGGCTATAAAGTCTTGAGACAGATCGCACGAGGGTGAGATGGATAACAAATATTTTTAAATCGATCAATTAAAGAAAATAAAGGACAGAGTGCCATGGAAGCGATCAATATTGCTCCCGATATGAAAACGGTTTGGCGTCCTCTGCTGTTGAAAGTCGGACAGTCTGTGCAAAGCCCATAGCTGTTCCATTTTAGTGTCGTATGCCCTTCGTGACTACTAATCACATTTCATCCTCACCATCATAAATATCATCACTGAATAGGATTCAACCTTTCCCCTCAATGCTACCCGCTTATTTGTTATGTAGATTAAAGATTTGGGTTGAATGCATTGGGTAGTTAGGCTCCACTGCACTCTACATAGCTCCAACAGGTGTTGCATAGCTATAGTGGGTGGGTTGCCTTACCTAGCAGTGTAGTGTCACTATCTGCACACAAGTCATACAGGCAGGACCTATGGGTTGGAGGTGAATGAAAGTTGTTTCATAGCTCAAAACCATGGCATTTTGCGCTCCAAGTCTAAGTTCCATGGAGGGTCAAGATCACCAGAACCGACATTGAGGCCTGCCCCGATTTTCTGCATTTTAGTCAACCAAGTCAAACTGTAAGTTTAATCCATATTTGTATTCCTTTTTATAATGATACATTGGGCGTGTTCATTTGTCATTGAGACAGTCAAGGTCACAATTGAACCTTTGAATTAGAGATAAATAATGAAGACTGCAAATCATTTCTCTAAAGTAATAATGTAACTCTTTATACATTGTTTTGTTCATTTCTGAATAATAAATGAAAGTACATGTTCACAGGATTTTCACTCAGTAATTCAGGCTCTTTGGAATGTTGAAAGGATATTTGTAATGCAATGTAAATCATTATGATAGAAGCCTTTTCTGTAATGTATTTTACTGTATTGCCTGATGATGATTATAGTCTCGTTAAAGATATTAAGTAGATGATGAATAATTTGGTATTATTCCGTAGACTATTTATAGCTTGGGTTAACGTTTAATTTTAGATGATGTTCCGGCTAGGGCTTACAGAGCAAGTCCTCTATCAGAGTTTCATGCCACAATGGGTGGATCCCTACCAGTAACGACTATTAAAGGCCTTAAGGGGATAGTTGAAGGTGCTAACAGATGGAGCAACACCTTCGTTACGGTGGACAAGTTCCAGCAACAGTAACAACTATGGTTTCTTTATTCCCATGAACAATATTTTAATATCACATCTTGAGTGTGATTGCATCACTAAAGTGGGTTATTTTATTTATATATTCAGAAGTACGTACGATAAACATACGACCATTTTTAGCGTCAATACTCTGTACACCCTTAGGGTTGGGTTCAATATATTCTTTATATATTTATATGTATTTCTATTGTGATAAGAAGTAAAGTAATAAAGATAAGAAGAAGATGATATTCTTTGATACACTTAACAGAATTATTTGATTATTGTGTAAATCTTCCTGTGAGATGATTAGAGAGTTTTAACTAGATCACGAATTAAAGTCACCTGAGTTTACCCAGTTGTGACATTTGGAGGCTCGTCCCAGAAACGAAACAGATGACCTCACGCAGGAATATTAGATTGTTTTCGAAAGTGTTTTTAACTGATTGGATATTATAAAACATGTAAAAGGAAACAGCATGCATTTAAGAGCGTTAACTATCTCATGTACATTATTGACCTCATGTATTGGAAAAGATTTTTCACTTTTGAGTCTCATTGTTATCTTTATATGAACTAGGAATATTTTGCGATTATGTGATACAGAACAGGAGTCGGTGGCAAGTATTCAAGTCGGCAGAACGTGTTCTTGATTCTCTCTGGTAAGTGACAATTTAGCAATTTGCGCATTTAGAGCGACTTTGGGAAGGGGTTAGTTACCCAGATAGATTCACCACCTATCAATACCATAGTCCCGCTTCATTGTTAGGTTGGGTTATCAGTATGGATGTCATTGATGAAAAGTTGATTAACTTAGGTAAGGAACTAGGTTTAGTTGGTGAGGCCTTGTTGGAGTTCATTAAAGATAGAGAACAAAAGGCACGTGATGAAAGAGCAGCTGTAAGGGAAGATAGGAAACAAGAATTTGCTTTGAGACAACTAGAATGAAATATCTTATATAAACAGATATCCTTAGAACAGGCTAAGAAGGGAAATAAATCTCAGTTAGGAGATACCAGTCGCGGACACCATAGTTTGACAAGAATCCCAAAGTTACCTCACTTTGATGAAAGTAGAGACAACATGGATGCGTATTTAGAGCGTTTCGAGAGATACGCTAGTAGTCAGAGATGGCAAACAGATTGTTGGGCCATTAATTTAGGTGCACTTCTACAGGGAAAGGCGTTAGAAGTCTACAGTAGGTTGGCACCAGATGAAGCTGAGAATTACTCCAAGCTTAAGGACGCCCTCCTTCGCAGATACCAGATGTCAGCAGATGACTTCCGGAAGAAGTTCTACAAAGCAACGCCAGAGACGGGAGAGTATGCTGGTCAATTTGTCGCTAGGTTAGATCACTACTTCGAAAGATGGTTGGATCTTACGGAGACAGACAAATCTTGTCAAGGATTGAAAGATTTGATTATTAGACAGCAGTTTCTTGAACAGATGAGTCCAGGGCTTGCTATCTATTTGAGAGAGCGTACGCTCAAGTCTACTAGGGAGATGACTGACGCTGCTCAGATTTATATCTCAGCTCATGGGGGTCATTTCAAGGGTCCAAGACAGGACAACAAAGTAATGACATCCCACAAGTCGGAGAAAAAGAGTGAAGCTTTTCACAGAGAAAAGCCCAGTAATCGGAAGGTGATTGGGCCATGTTATTTGTGTGACCAAATGGGTCATCTTGCAAGAAATTATACAGTAACTTCTAAGTCAAAACCTCAAAAGGGTGGAAGTTTTGTAGCCATGGGTTTAAAATCCCATAATCCTAAGAAGTCATCAGGTAAGAATAAGTCTCACACAAATCATGAAAAAGTTGATGAGGTGAACAGACTCTTATCTTTTGAATGTCTAACATGTTCTTCTTCCCAAGATTCAGGGGGTTGACAAAGATACAACACAGGTCGAGAGTGTCGGGATGTTTGTCACGATGTCTGCCGCAGGGATGGAGCAGATTAGACCGTCGAGGAAACAGAAGAGGAAGAAAGTACTGGAAATGTGTGCGGCTTGTACAGGTAAGTTGCGTGCACTAATGCCAGTTAAGGATGGAATTGTTAATTCTCAAACAGTTTCAGTTGTTAGAGACACAGGTTGTTCCTTTTTTGGGTGATTCTCAGGAGCCTAGCCGCCAAGGATCAGATGACAGGAAAACACAGGCAGTGTATTTTCATCGATGGCAGTGTACGTTGGTATCCTACTGCTAAGGTACATGTTGACAGTCCTTTTTAAGTAGGCTGTGTTGTAGCTTTGTGTATGAAGTCACCAGTGTTACTTTGATGTTATTCTAGGGAACATCCAAAATGTTCTCCCACCCGATGCTCCGAATCTGAACTGGGGGTCGTCTACTTCAGACCATGATGGTCCAGGTAAGAATTTATCTGAGGTAGAGATGGCAGTTGAGACGAGATCCCAAGTTAAAGTTAGTAAGCGGAAACAGACTCCACTGAAGGTAATGTCTCCTATACCAGAAGTTTCTCCTGATGATATTAGGGAAGTTAGCAGACCCTATACGCTGAAGAAGGCGAGAGAGCTCGCGGAGTCTGGAAGGACATCAAGATGTCAAAAAGACGTCAGATATTATTAAAGATTATGTTGAGTTTCTTTTGGCCAGGTTTACAAGCAGATGTGAGCAGATTTTGTCAGTCTTGTGACATATGCCAAAAGACCATTAGCAAGGGCAGGATCCCTCGAGTTCCTCTAGGTAAGATGCCTATTATTGATGCCCCATTTAAAAGGATTGCTGTTGATTTGATAGGGCCAATCCAGCCTTGTACAGCCCGGAAGAATAAATATATTTTTTTACCATAGTTGATTGTGCTACAAGGTACCAAGAGGCGGTAGCCTTGCCGAACATAGAGACGACGACTGTTGCAGAGGCACTTGTTCAGATTTTCTCCAGGGTTGGTGTACCATAGGAGATTTTGTCAGATCAGGGTATCCAGTTTACCTCTGACCTTATGAGAAGTATTGGAAGGTTACTGTCTATCAAGCAGATGACCACGACCCCATATCATCCTGCTTACAAAGGTCTTGTCGAGCGGTTTAATGGTACATTGAAGAAGATCCTACGTCGAACTTGTGCAGATCGTCCTACTGATTGGGATCGGTATCTAGTTCCTATTTTGTTTGCTTACAGGGAGGCTCCACAAGCCTCGATAGGATTCTCACCATTTGAGCTCCTGTATGGTCGCACGGTAAGAGGCCCCTTGATGATTATCAAGGAACTTTGGACCGGTAAGCAACAAAATGAAGACCTAAAATCAACCTACCAGTATGTAGTTGAGCTGAGGGAGCGGCTAGAATCGACGCTAGAAGTAGCACAGCAGGAGCTGAGGAAGTCGATGGTAAGAAGCTCCAAGTACTACAACTCGAAAAGTAGGGAGGGTGGAAAGGTCCTTTCACTGATGTTCACAAGCTCAGTGATCAGGATTACAGATTAGACATCAATGGGAAGCTTAAAACTTTCCATACCAATCTGTTGAAACGCTACATCAGCAGAGATGAAGACGGTGAGCGTGAAGACTCTTGGACTGGCGGTGGAAATCGTGAGGTCAGCGCTCACGCTACAGTCGTCACAGAGGATGGTGACAATGACGGTAGCCCGATGTTAGAGAAACCGAAGTCTATCGGTGTTCAACTCCCACCGCTTGAAGCAACAGAGACAATAGAAGATGTCTCAATATGCTTGAAATTAACTAAGGAGCAGAAGAGTGAGGTATATATAAATTCTGTGTTACATAGTTACTGGGAAGTCCTCACTGATCTTCCAGGAGAGTGTAAGATAGGCTCTCATTCGATCAAGCTGACTACAGATGAACCAGTACGTCAGAGACCGTACCCGACCCCTCATGCTCGGAGGAACACAATTGAAGAGGAGTCAAGAAGATGCTTGATATGGGAGTTATAGAGCAATCTGATTTTCCTTATTCATCACCAATTGTGTTAGTGAAGAAACCTGATGGGACGAACCGATTCTGTTCTGACTTTCGTCGATTGAATCGTGTGACGGTGTTCGATGCAGAACCCATTCCCAACAGTGATGAGATATTCGCCAGTTTATCAGGATGTAAGTATTTCTCCAAAGTAGATATATCGAAAGGGTATTGGCAAATCTTCTTATATGAAGACGCTAAGGAGAAGACGGCTTTCCGTAGTCCAAGCGGATTGTACCAATTTCGGAGGATGCCGTTCGGCCTTGTCAATGCGCCGGCAACATTTAGCCGGGTCATGAGGTCATTACTTCGAGGGATGTCCGGTGTCCAAAATTACTTGGATGACATCCTAATTCACACTAGAACAGGGGTGGAGCACCTCCGTGTTCTGAGAGAAGTCTTCGAGAGACTGCGTGCAGCTGGCATAACTGCACGACCGAGTAAGTGTCAAATAGGCTGTCGCCAGATTAAATTTCTGGGACACATTGTGAGAGAGGACAAGCTTCAACCGATGCAAGATAAGGTGGAGAGGATTCGACATGCTCCATCACCAGAGACGAAGAAGCAGATGCGTTCATTCATCTCCTCTCATCCCCTTCCCATCGTGTCTCTCTATCTTCTTATCCTCTTAGCCGGACTCAATTCATCTTCTCATCTATCATTTATTTTCAGCTTATAATATCAGCTGCTACTAGTAACCGGCTTATACATACCGTTTAATTTCTTACTTTTTTTTTTCTCGATTAGCGATATCCTACATTCCTTTAGAAATCCCATCCCTCTAAGGTACACAACCATGCTTTTCGCTCCTATGTTCTCCGCCTTTCGTTCGCTCTCCCACTCTCTCTCTCTCTCTCTATCTGAAATTCTCTCTTCTCTTTATCACTCTTTAGCTTTCTCTCTCTCTATCTCTCGCTTTCTCTCTCATGCTCGCTTCTTCTCCTCCCTCGCTTTACTTTCTTTCTTTCTCTGTCTCTCTTTTTTTCTCTTTCTCTACCCCCTCCCCGTTTTCCATTTACCGGCATCATTACGCTTGACGTATTACCATGCATTATCTATTTTTCTAAGCAATGTTTTTTTAAATTATCAATACAGAACCGTAATAGCAACCACTTTCTCATAAACATATGTAAAGTAATGATTAGTATATTACCATAATATATACACTATATTACGTATACAAAAGAACACGAGGGTTTTAAATAACATTCTTCTTTAGTACATTGTGTATAACAGTTATGATTGCGAGGTGAATTAAATAACATATATGCGTCAAAAACATCAAGCTTCGTTCAATTTGGTATTTTGTAATGCCCGTCAGAAAGTAACAATTTATGCCAGGATGTTCATCCCTAGCAACTGAGAAAACATTACATAATTAGTACGATAGAAACACAACCAGTGAAGTAAAACAATATATTCGTAATAATTATCACAGATTTGGAAGAAATATTGGATACTTCACTCCCCTGCTGGGACAGCTAATACCTAGTGTTGAATGATGATCACGAGTAATATCATAACTTTCGAAATATTATGGAAATTAACAATTGTATACCCACACGAGATACATACGAGCTAATTTTGTTCAACTTTTACTCTACCCCTACCATTAAACAGAATTGGCAACAACCGTATACCAGTAGGGAACGACGAGGGTTGAGGAGGGTTGAGGGGGGTAGAAAAGGGCAAACCATTAAGGAGCAAAGGCATTGCAAATACGATTATTATTTGTTTTACTTTTTTGGGGAAAATCCGTTACACTTGCAATTTTTCTGCAAATTTGGCCGTAGATGGGGTAGTTCCAAACTTATGATCAAAACATTGTTGTTGACTGTCTCCTAATGTGGTTAACAGTGTATTGTCTATTGCCGGGCAGCCAAGGATGGGAGTACCGTATAGGTGGTACTGTCCCTGTATATCAATACGATAACATAAGACTGCAACAAGTCCAAATTTCCTTAGTTATAACATAAAAATGATAAAATGCATGAGGCTGAAAAATGATAAAATGCAAGTTACCGCGAAAAGATATACGTTTCAATGAAGAAAACAAAACTCATGAATATTCAACAAAACGCATGAATGTATGGTATCGAAAGTAACTCAGCTTACAAAGAAAGTTTTTTGTCTAGTTCATAAAGGACAAACGATGAGTTGCAATGGTGGGGAAAAAATCCATCTAAAAGAAATGTCATTAATTTGTTTGTTTTGTTAATCCTGTAAAACAATTTCCATCTAAAATTGTACCTCTTTTTAAAACAGTGAGAGAGAAAAAAAGCATACAACAATCATTGCTAAACAACCTATCACTGAACTACATAAACATTGGTCTGACGAGGGTAAACATAACCCATATTTTCTGATGAATTTGTGATAAAAGCAAAAACGTTGTAAAATGAACTCGATATAACGAAAATGACAAAGTTGAAACAACCTGAAAAAGGCAAATAGTAACAAAGTGAAAATAAACTCTATAGCCTTATGAGGTTGATGTACAGTTAACAATTCATTTGTTCGTACACCTTCTTGCTTCCATTTTTTTTCTTGTAACTCTTGTGAATACTTTTTAGATGTAAAGCTTTAAAAGTGACATTATCAAGAAACATAAATCGGGACAAATCAATCGTTCACATACTTAACAAAATTACAAAACTTGGTAAGGGTATGAAGTTGTTTAGTTTGTTAATTGTAGGTATCAAAGACTTACAGGCAAAACCGATACAAACAATATTCAACACACGGTACACGATTCGATGCAATACATTTCTTAAGGAATACAATATGAACTATTTGAGAAGTTGCTGCACAACAAATACGGCTGTAGACTGGACAGAAGCGTGTAAATATTCAGGTGCAAACAATAGTCAATTTGATAGAGTCCATTAAGTCCACTCCAAAAATAACTTACTTTAAATAGAAGCAGAAAAGTCAGACAAACCAATTGATGACATGAAAAAATTTGAAAATCACAAGACTCACTCATGAGCCTGTTACATCATTGCCTCACTATCCACTGAATGTTTTCTTTATATTGATAATATAAATTTCCTATTTTTCCCCGTAAGAATCTTATTTCTTCACCCTAGCATCAAAGTTAGATTGATAGTAATATGTTTTTGTGTGGTTGCACTAAATATAGAGTAATTATTTTCCAGTTAAATCATGAAAAATTTGAATTTTGATAAACTAGATATAATTATATAAAAATAAATGATTATGAATATAATATTCAGAAAATAGTATCAATTCTTCAAAGCCCATACAAGATTTTGTGAAATGTCATGCACGTAATATAATACAAGTCATATAACATGGGCAAAGGCGTGGGGAAATCAAGATTTGGGGGATAAAAAAAGGAAATTAAAGGGATTAAAATATATAAAGCAATTGATAAATAGTGAGGACATGACGTCACAAACTGATAGCTAAATTGTCAGTTTGTGTAGTGATTTCCATTGTTCCATGGTTTTACATACTTTTTCAAAAAGTCATAACTTTCTCATTAGTAATGTTATCTGATTTTACTCAAACCCTTTTTGATTGGTAGGTCAGATTTGTCTGCTTCTATTGTAAGTAAGTTATTTTTGGAGTGGACCTGCCCTTTAATATCTAAGCTACCTACACGTTCATATAAAAGGTACACCCCTTTTAGCCTAGACCATGGACCTACCAACAAAAATGATTGGTATGATTGTCAACATTTACTAATACTGATAATAATGATGTGCAAAGTGCGACATGTAATGTCAATCACAATAAATTAGGTCAGGGGCCAGTTTCTCGAAAAGCCTAGGTTCGTGGACATCCCATAGAAACGTGTGATAATTATATAGCATACGTTTCAATGGGATGTCCACGAAGTAAGACTTATGCCGGTTTCGAGGAACGGCCCCCTGCAGGCAGCTGTTTGTGAACAACAAACATCGATTTACAATTGTATTACAATTCCAAGCATGGAATATTACATATATTACGTATACATTAAGTTATCATCTTTAGAAATGAACTCCTACTGTTGCGTGTGGTATGCTTAGATGGTATGGAAAAAATACACAGTTGCTAGAGTATATCTATTTCACGATGGACTGTGTAAACAGGCACCATTTAAGTACTTTAGAATCAGCAGTACCGATAAGATATGCGATTATTTTTAATCAGAAAAGGTCTTCTAAATCAGGATTGTTTTGTCTCTGCATCACTTGTTCATGCCGTTGTCTCTGAATATTCTCAAGCATCGACTCTTGTTCTTCAATCCGTTGCTTTAGAAGACGCATTTTCTCGGCTCGCGATAAATACTCTGTATCGGAAATCTTCGGGAGCTCGCAAGTCCCATCGGCTGGCCTCGTATCGGTTACAAGTCCTGTCGGTCCGTCACTCGGATGGCAAGATTCATCATCGGTATCTTCCGGATCAGTTGGAATGTCTGTCGAATCAGAGTCGGTATCTGGTTCGGGTTTGATCGTCCTGTTTCCGGCAAGATTCGGGCTGGGTTCAGCAGGGTTCGTTGGTTCGTCGTCATCGGACAGTGGTTCCGATTTGATGCGTATCTTTAACACCTTCTTAGGAGTGCGAGTATCTCGGTTACCATCTTCCTGCTTTATACATTCAACCGTAGTGTTACCCGATAACCTGACCAAGTGTGGAAGTTTGATTTCTTTCTTCAACACTACCACTGCACTGGCAGATGTTTTAGGCGACGTCTGCTGATAGGAGCTGGTACTCTCTGAAGATGAAACTTCAATGTTCGAAGATGATGGTGAAGATGTGAATTTCCGTCTCTTCTGGGGTGGCGGAGAATATGGCCTTATGACTCTTCTCTCGCGTCGACTCCTCCGTGGGCTGGGTGAGTTGATCCCAAGATTCTCTGTGGATCCGCATGTACTCTCCTTTCCGTCACATGGTTCAAAACTCTGCGAAACCTCCATAGCTATAGTCTTGTCATGGTCTCTGGCAATTTCCGTTGGATTGTTCTCAAGTTGGTTGATTGCCGTGGTTGATTTTTGAGTGTACACAAACGACCCATCGTGCTGGGATACTATGTTCTTACCACTATTAGGGAATCCGTTAGCTCCTAATATTACTATTTTCTTAGGTTCTGTCCTGACATTTCTTTCAACATGTTCTGTTGAAGATTTAGCTCTCGTTCTCACTATTTTCACTTTGGCCCCAGATGGCAGAATTTCAGTTCTGACGTCAACCACTTCTTTGCTAGCAGACAAATCTCCTAGGATGGAATTATCTGTATTAGCACCTATACTAAGATTTGAATTGCAATGTATCAACGATGGCTGACCTGATAAGGCTTTTGAGACTAGAACAGGGATTCCTCCAGGCACTTGCAAGATTTTTCGCTGACCATCGGGACCAACGACAACATAACGGACAAGGTTCGTCCTTTTGGGTAGCAACAAAGGTGCAGATGTTCTTGGTAATCTTGGTAAACCAATAAAAGAGACGCACCGTCTCGCTAAGGTACCATCCATCTTATCGGAAGTATTCATCACGTACGGCAACATTGACGATGAGGAGGACTGAGAGGGCACTCCAAAGCGTAACACACCGTCTTGATCACCTACGACAGCAGAGGTTTTATCACCTAACTTTAAAGGTGGTGCCATAGCTCTATCGAGATCTGTTACACTCTTGCGTTGTGTCTCTGTTGCCGCACGTGACTTAGATCTTGTGATGCGAGTTTCTCCTTCCCCAGCGTTGGAGGCAGCTTTCGCAGCGGCAAGAAGTTTATCACAGACAGCAGTCACTGTTTTCGTTTTCTCAAGAGCAGCGTTTTTTGTCTGTTGGGTTGAATCTGTCTGATTGGTAGATGGTGGTACGTTTGTCAATCCTGATGGAATAACCGGTTCGAGCACATCAATCACAGTATTTCCGGCTGTCGGATTATTTGTATCCATCCTCGCTTTAATGATACTTTCGATCGCATGATCTGTAGGACGGGCACTGCTTATCGGTGCTGATAACGGGACAGCCGGGTCTTCATCGGGTTGACCCAATTTTAAAACGGAAAGTGCCTTGGAGACATCCGACGAAGTGGCTGGCAAACTTTGAGCTTCATTTGCGATGTTTCCGACGCCCACTGGCGTAGGATATTTAACGGTGATCACTTCTGGAGTAAGAGACGCGCACGTTGCAGGAATGCTCAACTCTGAAGGTTCATCATCTTTCGCTGTTGATTCCTCAAATACGTTAACAGCCTTGGAGGGATCCAGTTTCAATGGCAGTTTAATCATTTGTGAATCGATCAAGGAAAGAGTCGCGCAACTTGCAGGAGCAGACGCTTTCACATTCGATACGTTGCCAGTATTGGAGGGATCCAGTTTCAATGGCGGTTTAATCATTTGTGAATCGATCAAGGAAGGAGCCGCGCAACTTTCAGGAGCAGACTTGTTCACCTTCGATACGTTGCCAGTATTGGAGGGATCAAGTTTCAATGGCAGTTTATTCATTTGTGAATCGATCAAGGAAGGAGTCGCGCAACTTGCAGCTGGAGCAGACTTTTTCACCTTCGATAAAGGCCGCAAAATAGAAATCCCTTCTTGGCCAGGTGTTTGTGGAACTCCCAGACGAAAGAGGACCTTCTTCTTGTCCGAACCATTTAACCTGTTTGTTACATCATTAATGACCTGTTTTGGACCCTGCAGTACCATGTTCTTGATACCCTTTTCTTTCATCATAAGCTTCAGGTCTTTGACATACTCGTCCACTGACGTATAACGTTTCTTCCGACTTTCTTCATCGCCTGAAAACAGACTGGAAGTCTTACTATCATCGGCTTTGCCCGCTTTGGAACCCGCCTGGACTTTGAATAGGTACTTTTTCCGGTTACTAGTTTCTGGAAGTGATTCAGACGTCGTTGTCTTCAACTGAGAATTCTTACGAATAACATCATTAATCCTCGTTGTATCAAGTCCTTTACAGTCCACAGATTCTCCTGCAAGTCCTTCACGTCCTTCGCTTGTTTCTGCACGGGTTATACTAGAGGCACTCGATGGGGTAGACACATTTGTCAATAAAATGCCATCCGTGGGATATATCCCTTTCACATCCACTTTTAAAGGTAAAGTTCTCGGTTTAATAGTACCTTGAGAGACGCTAGATGTGGTAGATGGGGTGGAACACCGTGTTGGTTCACTGCCAGAGGAAGTACACATCTGACTAGTTGGCATGGGGGGAATGAGATTCAGGTTTGTCGTGAGTTTTTCTACACCAGGCTTCTCTGTCTCAGATTCACAAGCCATTTCTTTAGGTTTTGAAACCTGTGTCTGACGCAATCCATTACTTCGATCCTTGACATCAAATTTTGCCAGACACTTGCCAGACACTTTACCACCAGCTTTCATTCTTCGCGTCTTTCTTACTCCTCTTGTGGGAAGCGCAGAAACTGTCAATACTGCTCTCTTTGACTCAGGGAACGACAGTAGTTCGTCTAACATGGAAGACCCGGATGTCTCCTTTCGTCCCACCTTCATGGTGCAGTTTTGTTTGATTTCGATCGAATCATCGATTCCCTCTTTGACCTTTGCCTTGTGACCTGGCTTACCAACCCGTGTTTTGATTTGTTGCGTTTGTGATGTGGTTTCGCGCTTGCTAAAATTATCTCCATGAAACATAACTTCACCTTTTTCTTCCTCAGCATTAGCGGTTTCATCGGCACTAGCAGTTTCATCGGAATCCTCTCCACTAGCAGTTTCCTCGACACTGTCCTGAAAACTATTAACAGCAAAACTTTGATTTTGAACAACACTGGCCTTACCGACGGAAGTTGGTGCATTTCTCTGAGTGGATGAATAAATGTCTGTATGAGGCGTTGACTCTGTCCCGTTCGCTATCTCATCTGCGCTGTTAAGACCCAGAAACTCTTCTGCGCAGTCATCAGCTGTCGACAGGAAACTTTCATCATAGTGGAAATCCGAATTGTTATCGACATCATCAAAATGTTCGTGCTCGACGTCGGAGAGCTTTCGCAGAGCGGGAACCTCCTCGTCAGAGTCTTCTATCCATCCGTCATCACTACCTGGTTTATCCGTGATCATAAACGAGTGATCGTCGAGATCAACAGCGGGTTGATCAGCGACTACCTGCAAAGTACGGGTAGCTACGTCATAGGTTGGGTTCTCTTGCTCGGACTCTAGACTAGTGATGATTGGCTGAGTCTCCATGATGACTTACTCTTGCGTAAAACCTTGCTTGGACGGTGGGGAGAGAAGGTGGAAGATCGGGCGTACGGGAGCGCTGTGAAGAAGCATGCATCTCCAAGTTAGGACTCATCGCGATGACATATGCATGATTGCAGGTCACAGTTTGCCTGAAGAGGAAACAAAACGAGAAAAGAAATATTCCAATGAGGGACACTGTCTTACACTCTGAAAATAAAAGGCTGCTTCATTCTGCAGTTTCATGAAGATTAATGTCAGACGAAGAAAGACAAAGCAAATAAACAAGCAGACAACAACTTAATCATTCCACGTTCCACTTCTGACAAATATTGTCTAACCTTGGTCCAGAGGGACAAAAGTATTAAATACAAATGTTTGGTATGGGGTCATGAATTCGGTTCAAATAAACATTTTGGAAGCATATGCAATTTTACAATATTCAATGATCGTTGTCTCGGTTAAAATCGAGTCTAAAGTGATGAAATCGTAAATAATAAACTCTTTATGTTGTATAGCTCCCTCTCAAGACTGATATTACTTTAGTTTTAAAACAATGTTTCTTTACTACAAGCAACCGATTTGCTATTCCCGTTTGGTATATATTTATATCAGAACTGCATTTCCTAAGATTTTCATGGTCGCAGCTACCATAAAATGGCCTAAGGCGCTTTTTAAAATATTTGAAATTCACCGGGAGCACCGGTAAATGTTTATTAATCAATTTCTCGAAAACAGAAGTGTTTTAGGGGCTAAATTTTCTAGTGATTTAGGGGCTTAACTTTCTAGTGATTATAATATATTCACAGGGGCATCCATATCTATCCCCCCCCCCTTTTTTTCCCCCTCTTTTCCCCCTTTTTTTTCTTCTTCTCTTTCTCATTTCTCTATGGAACTCATTCTAATTCTATCCCTCTGCGCCTCAGAATAGTTTACTAGATCGATGGCGCATAACAAATGCTGTATTATTATTATCAAAATGTTGTAGAATTACTATCCATCCAATGTTCGAAAATTTCCCAAAACTTTGCATTACCTTTAAAGTGAAACGCATTGTCTAAAAAGTACGATTAACTTAATATTGTCCGATTACTCATCAATACATGTTCATAAAATTTACATTAAAATGGCTGGATTGGTAAAACAATGAAAACACATACACATACAAAGAAATTGAATATTTTCTTTATATTGATTCAGATTATACAGTTACAGCAATGAAGTAATGTTCAATTGCATTTTTCTCCTCAGAGAGTAAATAAAACAAAATTTTACAAAATGGACGAATGAATAAACAAAGCGTTGCATGTTCACTTACATCGATTAGCAGCAACAACAAAATGAAAAACATACATATATATGGCGACATCACTTCTTTGCACAATTTGACTCGTCATGATGTGATGTTGCTATAGAAACGGATTGATCTGCACGAAGTTTGGTGCGTATTGTTCTCTGATATAAAAACGTCAGATTTAATATTCATCTTCTACCTCCACCCCCCCCCCCCCCTTCTATCCCGTTACTTCGCCAGCGCCGGTTTCCTGAGGATTTCATTGTCCTGTGCTGTAGTCAGTGCTTGCTATCTGTTTCACTATTAAAGCGGGACTGCACTACCAGTAACTAATTACGCCCTCTCTATAGCAAACAATGCCTAAGCGCTAACTGTTGGTCCCCCATGATCCCCTTTATCTTGTGTTAATTGAGAGTTGATTTGATGAGATAACCACCTGTCAGTGACCACGCAGGGAAGTCTGGAGGTTTTGATTTAGTTATCGATCTGAGGAGGGGAAGAAATATGTGAAATCTTTCAGATTAAGGCACTTTAATAGAATTTTTGTAAATCATATCATTTGTACTTGTAGGCCTGGCATGCCGAGAGGGAAAGAAAATCGCATGTACATGTAGATCATATTGACGTCAGAATGCCCGGAAAAAACATTCCGATTATGGCCCGACTTGGATTTTTAATTTTTGTTTTGAAAAGATTGTAGGCCTACTTGCAGCAGAAATTATATTTTATTATTAAATGGTTTAAGCATTTAATTATTTAATTGAAATCGAAAATTGATCTATGTCTACATGACCATTAAAATAATCAATTAGAAACATTTGTTCCTATCATCTGTTTTCATTAAATTATATTCTTTAGAAATGTGACGTAATCGGATCGCTCACTACGCGATTGGCTTTAAATATGAAGTTCTGGTCATGCGATTGCATCGTGAAAGGAATGGACCAGAAAAGGTTGATCATCTAGCATATAAGTATCGGTGTGTACTGCAAGGTTCTGGAATCATCAAAATGATAAGAAACTTGTCCCAGTCTTGGTAAAGTTACAAGCACTGCCACTGCACATGGAAATATGTATATGAGACTACACGAACATGTGGCCTAAAAATCCCGTAAATCTGTCCCGATTGTTATGATGTTACAATACAGGCTATATTTAGAATATTAAGGCATTTGAAGAGCCATGCTTTTCAGGGAACATTTGTTATCTGACGTTCTTTCAACACTTGCATAATAGTACAATGATTACGCTCACAAATGATTGTGCACCTCTTCCTAGAACTCAACCTACTCTTTAAGCACTGATAAGAATAGTGTGGTACAATGACGACGACAAACCTAAATTAATAACAAGCAGAACATGTGACTCACCTGTACAGTGCTCACTGTCGAAGATAAGGAAGATCTCTATAGATGCAGTGCTCATAACATATCCTAAAAGAAAGAAAACAAATATTATTTTACCATGATTAGGTTTTTTTCGCAAGTTTATATACAAAAGTAGGCGAGCAAAAAAGAAAAAATGTATAACATTTTACAAGCCACCTCAGTTTCCAAATTTGTGATACACGTATACGCGGTTAAAGATAGTACAAGGTTATCACTCGTTAAATTGAACACACGATACCTTTGATTATATAGACATCGTGATATTTTGTCTTTCTTTCAGAAATGAGGTTTAGAGAGTTTTGTTTCGGGGGTGGGGCACGAAAGAACCCCCTCCCTGATCTGGCAAAGGCACTGCACACGTCTTAATCAGTACCTGTGGAAACTTGAGTTTTTGTATAGGTAATTTATAAGGTAGAAAATAACTTCACAGCTTTCTTATCCTGTTTTACGCACGTAGGGGTTGAATATGCAATTACTCAAATTTGTACTATAATCACAATAACTTCATTAAACAGTTTCCTTGACAAGACACATTTCCAATTACCTGGTCATTACTATCATCTTTAATGTACATCTCTTCTTTTCAGACAAAACTCACCTCTAAGTCTGAAGATTTGTTAAGGGGACGGCGTGTGATTCTTCCGTGTGATACTACATCTAGTGGCATGTTCTGAAACATGAGAATAAAAAGAGAGAATTAGTAGGGCAATCCACTACTAGTTATTTCATGTGTATGAATGCGGAAAAATAAGAGAAGCAGAATGGTCAGAGTTTGAAACAAATAGGACCAAAATAAAAAAGAATGCTATGAGTGTTTGAAATATGAGATCGATAAATCTATGCGAATCGCAAATTGGCGATTTGGTCGCTGGATCGTGACGTTTTCACGGACAACTCTCCCAATTTCCCTGTAGAAAAAAGTATAATAATTTGTTTTCCCTAGACTCCTTCTCCCCTTGAGCACTAATCAAAATATGTTGTGGGTTGCATTGTCATTAGATTTTCTCTAAATAGATTTTTTTTTTCTCCAGATTCATACATTTTTGAAGAAAAAAGAATTATATGTGACTTTGAGGTTTCCCTTTGAAGGTTCCCCCTTTTTTTCTCCAGAAAGTGCCCTTTTTGTTGGTACCCCCTACTAGTTAGTGATGAGGGTTGGAACAAATAAGAAAGTCGTCCGGCGCCTCGTCACAGTGACACTACCGATTCCCATAATACATAATTATAATATAGTATAGTGGTATTGTGAGCTTTCAAACATGCATATCTTTGTCCGATAAATTTCGTTCAAAATTTCACCAGTCTTGTTATATCATTTTCCAGCTTTCTTTTAGAACTGTTTATTGTTAAGTTTTGATTTCCCTTTAAGAAAACAAAACACTTCTTGGCATGTCTGTATTTATGTTCTTCTTCATAACAATTAAAATAAACAACAAATAGAAAGTTTCCCCAAAGTTTGGCATCGAAGGGTAAAACTGACATTAATAATGTCGATATAGCCCGCCATTTGTTTGAGGTGCTAGAAAAACAAATAGATCTAGTGTCCCCATTTTATGAACCAATATGTCGGCTTCAGTATTACATGAAATACAAAATATCATGCTGCAGCTATCAAAATGAGAGGGTCAGATGTCCCATCGGTTACACTGGAATTGCCCATCAAGTCTAGGTCAGTTCGGACGTAGTTCTTGGTCTTCATATAGTCTAGACCGATTGTTTTGCTAGACCATTTGCTGGCCTGGACGCACCGAATTGATAAAATCATGAACCGAACAAAACTTGAATTGTTATTGCATTCGGGATGTTTGAGTAAAATGTATTCCTACAAGTAGATACAGCTGAAATGTTACATGATGTTATACAGTTTTGCTTAAAACACCATTTACCGATCTGAAAAATGAAGAAACAAATATAAAACCCCTCGGAACCTAGCAGAATCTACGTACGACTGAAATCACCGACTAAGCTACAAGCGAAGGTACTATGGTATCGTCCAGAGAACAGATATAATTACAATAAGCGTCGCGTTAACCAAGTTAAGGTTGTTGATGATGATATTTATCTTGGGACTGATATTAATTATAATTGTTCTTTAAATTAAGATATGAAGATGAAACTAACCAATCTAGAATAGCAATGTGTAATCTGGCTAGTAAAGCAAAAATAAAATAAAAATAAAATTCTTGCCAAATGTGCCATTGGATGTTCAATGGTAGGTTATACCCATTTAGCTTCGGGGTTTTCAAGATTGAGGTTGTTTCGAAATGTTTCAAGACAAATTTCTGAATGCTTGCTAGGCTTGAATCGTGGAACAGCTTATACACTTATGGATAAACAAAAGTGTACATTGAAGGTCAAAATTGTCTTGTATTATTTATAGGCTTATATACGTCGTCAGACAGGACATTAAATGTCCCATTTGCAGCCAACATCCAATTCTGTGGAACTTTGCAGGAATTATGAACATGTCACGTAGACTATGTCCTATTTGTGAAAATATAATCGTTAGCAGCGTCCAAATATTCAAATTATGCAAGGAAACCCGTTTACTTTTTAGATTTCACTGTCAGACTCTATTGGGTAACTGACCGAGTTGTTTTTCCTTTGGTAATAACATACCAGTACATAAAATGAGATGTGAAGGGTAAATGAGCATTTGTCTACATCAATAACCCAATTCTTGTAATGGCCAAACTAAAACTGATTAAATCTTTGCGCAGCACAGAACGTACGATCATCGGTACAAGGGTCTACAAATCAGACTATGACTTTAGTGATTGCAACCACTAAAGATGATTCGACAACTAATGGTCGTTATTTTCCCACTTAAAGACATGTTCAAGCCCTTTCGTTTTGAGGGAAGCTCTCAATCAGTATTTTCTTTAAAATGCCGTTGGAATTTAACCTTTTCCTTTTTTGTTTCTGGCATGCAAATTGGTCATACATGTAGGTCAGTCTACCTTTAAGTGATACATATTTTAGAAGAATGTGGAATGTCTAACTTAGGTCAGATCAACCATTTATTGTGTTAGTTCATCAGTTGGCTTTAGACTGGGTGATAGCCCTCCAAAAGGGGAATGAGGAGGTTTATGTAAATCGCTTCATTTAGAATATTCAAGAGAAAATGTGCTTTTGAGAATTATGGTTGGAGGGGGGGGGGGGGGGTATGGGGTAAAGTTAGGTGTCCGGACACTTAAAAAACATAAAGCCTTCTCTTTCGCCTCAGATTGAACGAATAATCACTGAACACAGGACTCATCATCACGAGTATCCGTTACGATATTGTCATTACCCTTAGAATTTTAGTTCAGAAGACTTCTGAAATAATGCTGGCAAACTTCTTATTTATTTATTTATTTGAACATATTTCATCAAAATAAATTAATCGTACTGCATAGACCTATATAATCATAATTGTTAAAATACTCATGAAGTCATGTAACAATATTTAGCGACCCATGCGATTGTCATTCCTTTCAATTATATTTTGTTCGCTCGTGGGTACCATAGCAATATTTGCTAATAGTTTGGTCGATAATTTCAGTCGTTCGTATTTCGAGCAAACGTAACTTGACGGGCATTTACAGATTGAATAGGTTGTACAGCGTACACCGTACAGGGGGCGTCGTCATAATTCACACAACTGGACAACACACACTTGATTCTACTCACAGTAACACAAACACACACATAAACAAAGAATGCACACATTTCCCCTGTGCAAAATGAATCTAGGCCTTGCGCTGACCTTGTACCTGTACCTGGCCGGAAAACTGCGCAAGCGTATGCTGAGCCTGAGAATAATTGTTCTATTCATGTACTGTACATACACGCTCGTATACGCTGGTGATTGTGTATCCAGACGCTTACCAAAAAATAAAGCCGTCACTTTTGCATCCATAAGCACTAGCCGTGATAAAGAAATGCACTTGATAACATTGTCTAACATATGAAACTGTTACGTTGACTTGTTCAACTTACTGTTATAAATCAACTGTCAATATATCATTAACAACCTCACCTGTCTGTACACACTCACATATGCACACAAAATATGCAGCAATATATCTGCATGCGTAGGCCCATAGCATTGGCAGGCTCGCTGAATTGTCTCTCAGAAGCACTTCTCATAAAATATAGAATATTCACTGCGATCAGGAACAAAAAATAAACAAATAGGTTGATTATAGATTCTACATTTTACTTACAATAAGACTGCCAATGACAATGCAAAATCCATATTGGCATTAGTGATTACGTCATTCTGTGCTCAGTTCCACGACAGTGATCTCAATTCGTCATTACAAAACATGAAGCATAACGTACACGCACCTTGTTATCGCGATCACACGGCATTGAAGATGATGTTTACATTACATGAGGCTCGTTCGCTACTATATTCACCTAGTATATAGATCTAGTGTATCTTTTATGTTATCTCTTTGCCTGCGCTCAAACTTGTGTGCGCATTTAATAAGCGTATTACTAATACAAAGGCGCTTAATCTTCATTTACATGTGCATGGAAAATAATGACAACAATATTGGTATTGTACAAATTGTAAATGCAGTGCACGCAAGGTTATTTAGATTGGTGCCGCCGCTTGCGGCGAGTTCACAGTGCGCACCTTATGAAGAAACCGAGCGTACACTGCGTTTACATTACGCACGTACAACAGGGTCAAGTGCGTTATTTGTTTTGTAAAATAGCGACACGTGAAAATCTAAACAAACAAAAGTCTAGATCTAACTTTAGAGTCTAGGGCCCGTATTCTGAAGTCAGGTTTAGTTAAACCCAGGTTTAACTTTAAACCCGGGTTTAACTAAGCCAGACTTCAGGTCTAAGTATCATTTCAGTTTCTGAAAGCCAGGTTTAATTAAACCCAGGTTTAAGTCTAAAACCCAGGTTTAAAGTTAAGCCAAGGTTTAACTACCATGGAGATGTAGTCTGCTTCTACTGCACATGCTCAGTACAGCTCATCCATCTTCAAGGGTAGCTGATATAGGCTTTTTTATAGCTGGATTTCGTGCTGCAAATTTAATAATTTCAATTCAAAATATTCGACACAAACAAATCTCTTTCGAAGCAACCATTGAACGTTTATGACGTGATTTTTTGTTTTGTTTTACCAATTGATTTATTGTTAAACTGCTGAAAAAGCATGAATCGAGGTGGAATTGATCTTTACGAATAATAAATAATACAAAAATCGGTATTGTACAATTTCTGCATGCCCAGATTAGTCAAAACTTCCAGAACATCATAAAAATGCTCTAAATAAGATTTAGATGACTAAAAGAGAAACTAAAAATGATCAAAAATACCTTCTTGATGCAAAATAACTAGTCCAAAGTCAACATTGCTGAAGCTCATTTGTTTGATTTATTTTTTATTTTTAGGACAATGGAATCCTTTTTCTTCGAACCGACGTGTCGGGTATCATGATCCCCTTCGAGTTTCTCGAGCTCGGTCACCGTATACGTGCGCGCATATCATCGATCGTGCGCGCATTCATTCGTCTAAGTAACTACAATAGACTAGTAGGGCTAGTCTACACACGGTTTAGAAATCCCATTGTCCTTGAAAAAACGCTTAAAATTAGACCATATTTTATGAGCTTCAATGTTGACTTTGGACTAGTTATTCTGCATCAAGAAGGTATTTGTGATCATTTCTCTTTTAGTCATTTTATTAATCTTATTTAGATCTAGATCTAGTCTAGACCCTACTCTAGATAGAACTTAGAAGTCTAGATCTAGATATCTATCTAGATCTAGATCTAGACCTCTCTAGTGCATCTTTCGGGGCATATTTAGGATGTTCTGGATGTTTTGACATCATAATGTCAATAGACTAGGCGCGCCTAATCGGTCTAGAGTCTAGACTAGATCTAGGGCAGAAATTGTAGAATTAACGTTAGATCTAGATTCTACCCAAAAACTAGATCTAGACCCTAGTAGTAGGTCTAGGCCAGGTCTAGGTCTAGAGTTCCGGCTTAATACACTCGTTGGCTCTTAATTATACTAATCCATGATTGTCTTATAAATATAGATTAGCTCTTCATTAATTTACTCTTAATTCTAATCCAACCTTAGGCCTACAGTTTTATTTTAACTCGCATTTGTTTACATCGTTGGGACGCAATTCCAAAATGTGTATTGTACTCACAGTTTCAAAACTACGTGAGCATAACGTCAAACTAAAGGTATGGGGCTACTATATTTGTTTTCCTCTGCAACAAAGTGATACGTGTTGATTTATTTTGGCAACTTTTTAGTTTCAAGGATTGTCGTACTATACAAATCACACAATCTTATATAAAATATAAAATCTTAAGACTTAGAATATATTAGGCATAAAGATTCAATAAGCAAATGAAGTATCCAAATTAATGTTCAAACTTGCCGAAGGCATAAAATCGCAAGGCCCACTTTCATCCGCAAGCGATGTGTGTGTGTCTCTCTAGTGCTGGAGTCAGTGCAAATCGCTGTTTGTTTGGTATTTAAAAATGACAGCGATGCAAAAAAATCATCGTCGCCATGATTGTGGAAGGTTTTTTTCTTTCCACAAGAGGTCTCTCCGGTCTTATTATTTGCAATAATTCGTCGTAATGCCTTTTATTTGTGTCTTCTTCTCCTCTGAATATCCAACAAATAGTTAGACCTGACTTAAGCCAGACTTAAACTAGGTGTACCCCAGGTTTAAATATGTGTACAATTTCCACAGAGTTAGACCAGGCTTAAACCTAGGTTTAAGTTAAACCTGACTTCAGAAACGCAAAATTTAACCTAGGTTTAAATCTGAGAGTTAGGCGAGGCTTAGACCAGACTTAAACCTAGGTTTAAAGTTAAACCTGACTTCAGAATACGGGCCTAGGGGTTATATGGTTCTAGAAAATGAAAAGATAAGACCTTGCTTCTTGCTCTACGCGTACGCTGCACTGGAAATCGATCTTTTAGCTTGCTATATCACTTTTTACAGCGATTTTTAGCACAATCCTGCATGCACCAAAAATAGGCCGTGCATGTCATGTGACGCGTTTTGACCAATCACGATGCTTAAAATACTACTTTTTAAAAATTAAAAACTTTCGTATTAGGCCTACCTAGGTCTATTCGATTTTGCTCAAACTTTCTTTGATTGTTTTGACTAATTTTTCTGCATCTATTGAAACTAAGTTATTTTAAGAGTGGACTTGCCCTTTTACCATTGTGACGATGACAATTTATTTTCATGTCACCCACACTTGGGGTATGATTGTGGATATATCGAAGTTTACAATCAGTTTAAATTTGTCAATTTAACACTGGACAATATAGGCCTACAAATCAAATCGAATAATGTTAATCAGTAAATGTAATGTAAATGTAAAATGACAAAACTATTGTAAGTTAATGAAAAAGAAAGTTACTGGCACCAGTAAATTCAATTTGAATAAATGAATTACTGAAAATGTTATTGATATCAATTTAATAATTTGATATAAGACAAAAAAGACAAACATGAAGATAATATTGAACCCTTCTTAAAGGGATAGTTGAGTTCTGTTTTCAGACCGCAAATGCCTTAAAAGTGCATGGTTATTGCCTTTATTCCTATCTATGACATTTATAGTGCCCTTTTAGAACCTAAAATTGCTATGAAGGTAATTTTAGACCCCAAAATGTGTGAAACTTAGCCAATACGATCTTACCATTTCAGCTCCAATTAAAAAAAAAACATGGTGACCGTTAATTTATTATTTAATTAAAATTTAACAATACATGAGCCGGCTGATTGTGGGTAATATAAGCAACACGAAAATGCCATCGCAAAATCCAACATCGGCATTGGCTGAAATACGACGTAAAAGGCGTTATTTCGTTTTTTTTTCAATGTTTTTTTCAAATTTTTCAAACTATATCTAATTTTTGTTGTGGTACACAAGTATTAGAAATCGTTATATTTCAGCCGTCTCTGAACCGATTTTGATCAAACAAAGATGATTTTGTCATTTAAAATTATGTTTTTTTCAAATTTGATACTCATTTTTTCATTATCTCACCAAAAAAAAAAATTGTGTAGCGCCCTCTGCAACAGAACTCAACTATCCCTTTAACATTTCATGTGCCAATAAGTTAAATTAATAAAAACGAAGCATTAATTTTGAAGAAAAACAAATCTTCTAAGATTGAATATGTTTGTAACTTATCGGAGTTAAAAAGTTGACTATCGATTTTACTATTTTCAATGTATTCGGTCTTTCAATAAAATATTTATTGAGGAACGATTTTCGTCTGAACGAAAGACAGGGCATGCAAACAAGTAATGAAACTCATCCCCAAGTGATAACAAATTACCGAACGTATTAAACCTCATTTTTTTCCTGGAAGTATTTGAATATCTACCAGAAACAATCGGCAGGTGATGATGATTGCCACAGTGAAAACGATTTAAAATTGTCCGATCTCTTTTAATGACATCGATTAAGTATATGTCTAAACATAAATAATATAAGAAGATTCGATAGTCAACTCAATGTGAATTGACCCATACTGTACATGAGAAACTTTCTGTCGACGTTCCGCCGTTTTTTGTATATACAATCACAACTATAGTATTTTCACAAATTTCCCATTGAATTAGACATTCCCATATTGTCTAGAGTCAGCTTGTTTGTTTTCAACCAAGGTGCCTGATATATATTCTGCTCAAAGACTAAGAGTAATTTTAAGATAATGTGCATCTCACCAGAACATTTATCTTGTCCATTTTGTACAATCCTACACCAGGAAAATCTCAAGATCATGTAGCACTTCAAATTTCCATATCTCACTTCCATAGAGCAGAATAGGCAACACAAGTTGATCAAATAATTTTAAGAGGAAATCAATAGGTAAGTGCAATTGGTAAGTTTCAGATAATGCATTGCTCGTCTAGCTTCATTGAGTTGTGCTTTACATTTGTAGGTCAATCGATATTCTAACCTCGACCGAGATTATCATTATTATAGGCCTATTATTAGTATAAATAAACGTATTATCATCATTAATATTATTAATTTTGTTAAGATTATCATTATAAGTAGTAGTCCTAAACCTGTTATGAAAGGGAAAGTCCACCCTGATATTTAGTGCGTTTTTAATAAAAAACAAAGGCGAAAAATAAAAGAAACATTTTAGGAGAAGTCTGTATAAAACCTATTAAAAATATTTAGGTTATGAATGTTTAAGTTGTAATCAATTAGGCACAAATGTGCAACGTTGTGACGTCAGTAATAAGGTCTTAAGTGCAACATGGCTACAGTGTAACAGCTAGTTGTAAAATAGTCGCTACGTGTGTTGGCACTTGGCATATTACATTTAGCTAGTTGTATGCTGCTCGCTCGAGCTAACTAGCTAGTAGTCCAGGTTCTGTCCGTTTTTTAAAATATATCTGTTATTCTTTGATCACATGCATCCAACACACAGCCCAGTTTAACTTTCTCCACACATCGCGCAATCCCCCAAACAACCATCGAAAGGAACAACAGAATGGAAGGCAAGGACTAACTGTCATCGTTTCAGCGTTGAGGGCGTGTTATTTTCTCAGCTGATTGGGCGTGCGACACGGAAACACTCTAGGCTGTGGACTAACTAGGTAGCTGCAGCAATGATTCGACGAATTCCATACAACTAGTCAAAATATTCAGGGGTCTGAGCGTCTTCTAAAGTAGGGGGCACCAACAAAAAGGGCACTTTCTGGAAAAGGGGGCATCTTCAAAGGGAAACACGAAAATATAAAATGTGTATACATCTGTCTATATACCCACATTGTGATTACATTATCAGGGATGATTTTCATAATTTATTCTCTCTTTACATGGTCTAAGATACTTTGCAGTCGAATGTTCATTTGCAAGAGAATGAAGCGAGCGTGCAAAATGTCTTTTGAGGTCTTATAAAGAGGAAAAACAATAATGGTGGGGCTTTAAGCACAATCTAATCATGACAGACTTAACATATCTTTAAAGGTAATACAAAGTTTGTGAAAATTTTGAAAATTGGGTGGATAGTGATTTTTTACAATTTTGATATATTTGGATGCCCTAGTGGGTGTATTATAAGCACTAGACAATTTAGCCCCTAAAACAATTCTGCTTTCGAGAAAAATTAAAAATAAAAATTTACCGGTGCTCCCGGTAAATTCTGATAAATTTCAAATAGCGCCTACAGCCGTACAATAGTAGCTGTGACCATGAATATCTCAGAACGGGAATAGCTAATCGGTCGATTTTAGTCCAGAAACGTTGTTTTATGGCTTAATTAATATATTGACCTTCAGAGGGAGCTATACAACATAAATAGTGTATAATTTACAATTTCATAACTTTAGACTCGATTTCAACTGCGACAACGATCACTGAATATTGTAGGATCGCATATGCTTCCAATATGTTAATTTTAACCAAATTCATGACCCCATACCAAAACTTTGTAATACCTTTAAAGGCATCGTTTAACAGTGTTAAGTCTGATATGCATGGCTCTACGTGTTATCGGTGTCTGTGATATGGTGTAATATTGAAGCCCTATAACAAAATTGCGCTTGAAAATGACCAAGAAGTGCCTCAAAAAGTAAAAATATTTGAATGACCGGTTTTACCATACTCGTTTTTCCCAATAGACTGTAGTGTTATGAAAACCGTTAGAATAACGCAAAATTCAATTTCGATTTCCAATCATAAATATCTTGATAATCAGACAGGCGATCGGCTTGTAAAAGTCATGGCGTTCCTGACTGACCTAAAGGTTTATACTTATCATTGCAGCATGAGCTTAATCCAGGATTTTTTTTTCAGAATCTGAGACAAAATTACCAAATCCCTTCAATGAGAAACATGATTATATGATTATATATGCGAGTGTAAATTGAAGAAAAATTGTTTTTAATCCCTTTGAATTAAGGGCATAATGTTATACAGAAAGAAAAGGGAGGCACTTATCAAAAAGAAAAAGAACACTTATTAGAAAAGAAAATGAGCATATGTCAAAAAAAAACATTAAGGGGGGGGGGTCAATTATTAGTGGTGAAAATGGAGCACTTCGCGCACCTGAAAAGGGACTCTCATCAGAGATGAAAAAAGGCACTAGTAAGAATGGATAAGGGGCATTTGTCGAAGGAAAAGGGGCACCTATTAGATTTTTATATGGTAATTTATCAGAGTAGAAAATGGGATATTACTCAAAAGGGAAAGAGGCTGTAATAAAAAAAAAAGGAAGGGGCATTAATCAGAAGAAAAAGGGGCACGTGTCAAAGTTTTTAAAATGCAACTATCAGAGGTTAAAAGGGCATTCGAATCACCAAAGATGTCAAGGTACATTTATGAGAATGGAAAAGGGGCACTTGATATAAAGGAAAAGGGGCACCTCTCAAATTTGAATATGGGCAATTATCAGAGGTAAAGGGGACTCTTAATGATAGGTGGTAAGGGGCACTTATAAGAAGGTAAAATTGGCACTTATCAGACGTAAAAGGGGCACTTTTATGAAGTAAAATTGAGCACTTTCGGGAATACATAATGAACAAATGCATACAAAATGAAAGAATGGGTCCAGTCTCCGGCGTCCAGCCGCCAGCGCCGGGGGCTCAGTCAGGTTCGTGCAGATAGGTTATGACTTGCCACGCAGCTGCACCATCAACGCCGTTTAAGTCTTCCTCTGCCTTCTATGTCTCACATAGGCCTACTCCCCTATCATCATCACTATCACTGTCATTTGCTGTGAAGCTGTTTTCATCAATTTCGATGTCTAAATCAAGTAGGACTTCCTCTTCAAGACTAGACAAGTCATTGTGATAAGTTACGTGGACTGAGGGGGGGGGGGGGGGTGCTCCCGCGCATTAGCCCAACATGCTACGTCACGAATCATACCAGCAAACAGCGGGCTGATCAAGGGCTAGTCCATAATATGGCTACACTTGTTTCAAGCCGCCGAAGATGGCGTTATCAACGAACTCATAATTATGCTTATAGCCAAGCCTGAGAACCATTTTTTGGCCGGTCGTTCTGAATCGAGGACTACGCCATCTTCGGCAGGCAGCAAGTAAGTGGGGCAGGTCGCATTGCTGGTGTGGTGGAGATCAAATTAAGTAGGCAAAATTCTGGAATAATCAAGGACGGACAAACGGATAGCAACTTCATCACTTTTGAAAGCAGATTGGTCAATTCTATAACAACTAAATGATGTGAATTATAAGGAAAATTGTAACATTCCCTTTGCAATGATGCCAATAAGCATTTGTACAATTTCTTTGGTCCTTAACAGACGTCTCCTGCTAGGTCCTACTCATTTGCTCTATACATGAAATGGCATGAATTTTCATTTTCCTACGGATAACTGTCCCGTTTGTTGTGTAGAAAAATATTTCCAATTTATGTTTTTGTTTTCATATTTTGTTTATCCCTTTAGGCACTCTACTCCCAGATTACTATATATGTATAGGTCCTGTAAAGAGAAAAGACCTACCCAAGTCATACATTTTGAAGAAGAAAAAAATTAAATTAAATTTTAGTTATTTTCTGTGTTGGGAACGTTGTCCTCCCTTACGTGACAATGACATTGTCGATTGATCAGTTTGAAGAGCCCATACGTGTAGTGATTACAACGTGAATTAAAACAATTAAAACTTTTTTTTTGGGGGGGGGGGCCGGGGGTCTGGTTTCGTCCAAACTCGGACCCATCTGCACAGCTCCTTTCAGAGCAGTTGTCTTTAAAGGTGAAATTCAAAGAAGATCACAAATATGTCAACGAATGTATCACTAGAAACTGGTAAGCTAAACAGATGGCCATCGTACAAGTTTTAGGTCAACTACATATCGGGTGATTTATAAAAATACAAATACAACCACCTCCATAGCAGCTGGGATATACGACAGATTCGCCGGAAAAATAACGACGTTTTAATGACGTCACTATATGGACCAACACTGCCCAAGCAGACGACATCCCATAGAGAATGAACATGATTGCAAAGCTATTATTTCTCAAATTATAATGAGTTTAGTGTAAATATAATGTGATGGCATGTCAAACCATTCAAAAGGGGATATGACCCGATTCTGATAACTAAAATTTGTTGCTTTTAAATACACAGGATAGGGGTTAATTAACAATCAAAGAAACCAGACTTTCAAATTGAAAAACCCCCGGAATGATATTAAGGACGGCATTTGTTCCCTCTTGAAACGCCGAACATACCCCGGTGTGTGCAGCTAAATATACAGTGGCGTCTTATTTTGTTTACAAGCGACAGATTCCTTTAATTCTGTATTGCTGCATTTGTCATCCAAATAGAACCATGCGAGGGGTTTAGAGTGAGGCAATATATTTAGCCTTACGGTAGTAAAGTAAGAGAAAGAACTCAAGAGAAGATGAAAACACAGGCACTGAAAATGTGTAAGATGTCATGGAACATCGTCTGCTTGTGCAAGTCATGTCCATACTGTGATCTCACACATCTCAGCAGCGTTCGGAGAGCTCTTCAGGTGCTATGCCGGGGCTGTATTTAAGCGTTTTGTAATTTTTAATAATCATTACTTCGAATGTTCCAAGCATTGAATTGTGATAACCTTGTCGAATCAAAGTTTCAACTTTGCAATAATGAAAATAAAGTGAGTTTTTAAAATCAATGAATATCTACTTTAAAGGTTGGTTTTTATTTGGGGGGGATTCGATGGGTGATACTACAGCAACACAATTACATCCAAAGGAAGGAAAGTATTAAAAGCCTGTATGAGGGCTATAAAGTCTTGAGACAGATCGCACGAGGGTGAGATGGATAACAAATATTTTTAAATCGATCAATTAAAGAAAATAAAGGACAGAGTGCCATGGAAGCGATCAATATTGCTCCCGATATGAAAACGGTTTGGCGTCCTCTGCTGTTGAAAGTCGGACAGTCTGTGCAAAGCCCATAGCTGTTCCATTTTAGTGTCGTATGCCCTTCGTGACTACTAATCACATTTCATCCTCACCATCATAAATATCATCACTGAATAGGATTCAACCTTTCCCCTCAATGCTACCCGCTTATTTGTTATGTAGATTAAAGATTTGGGTTGAATGCATTGGGTAGTTAGGCTCCACTGCACTCTACATAGCTCCAACAGGTGTTGCATAGCTATAGTGGGTGGGTTGCCTTACCTAGCAGTGTAGTGTCACTATCTGCACACAAGTCATACAGGCAGGACCTATGGGTTGGAGGTGAATGAAAGTTGTTTCATAGCTCAAAACCATGGCATTTTGCGCTCCAAGTCTAAGTTCCATGGAGGGTCAAGATCACCAGAACCGACATTGAGGCCTGCCCCGATTTTCTGCATTTTAGTCAACCAAGTCAAACTGTAAGTTTAATCCATATTTGTATTCCTTTTTATAATGATACATTGGGCGTGTTCATTTGTCATTGAGACAGTCAAGGTCACAAGTGAACCTTTGAATTAGAGATAAATAATGAAGACTGCAAATCATTTCTCTAAAGTAATAATGTAACTCTTTATACATTGTTTTGTTCATTTCTGAATAATAAATGAAAGTACATGTTCACAGGATTTTCACTCAGTAATTCAGGCTCTTTGGAATGTTGAAAGGATATTTGTAATGCAATGTAAATCATTATGATAGAAGCCTTTTCTGTAATGTATTTTACTGTATTGCCTGATGATGATTATAGTCTCGTTAAAGATATTAAGTAGATGATGAATAATTTGGTATTATTCCGTAGACTATTTATAGCTTGGGTTAACGTTTAATTTTAGATGATGTTCCGGCTAGGACTTACAGAGCAAGTCCTCTATCAGAGTTTCATGCCACAATGGGTGGATCCCTACCAGTAACGACTATTAAAGGCCTTAAGGGGATAGTTGAAGGTGCTAACAGATGGAGCAACACCTTCGTTACGGTGGACAAGTTCCAGCAACAGTAACAACTATGGTTTCTTTATTCCCATGAACAATATTTTAATATCACATCTTGAGTGTGATTGCATCACTAAAGTGGGTTATTTTATTTATATATTCAGAAGTACGTACGATAAACATACGACCATTTTTAGCGTCAATACTCTGTACACCCTCAGGGTTGGGTTCAATATATTCTTTATATCTTTATATGTATTTCTATTGTGATAAGAAGTAAAGTAATAAAGATAAGAAGAAGATGATATTCTTTGATACACTTAACATAATTCTTTGATTATTGTGTAAATCTTCCTGTGAGATGATTAGAGAGTTTTAACTAGATCACGAATTAAAGTCACCTGAGTTTACCCAGTTGTTTTCGAAAGTGTTTTTAACTGATTGGATATTATAAAACATGTAAAAGGAAACAGCATGCATTTAAGAGCGTTAACTATCTCATGTACATTATTGACCTCATGTATTGGAAAAGATTTTTCAATTTTGAGTCTCATTGTTATCTTTATATGAACTAGGAATATTTTGCGATTATGTGATACAGAACAGGAGTCGGTGGCAAGTATTCAAGTCGGCAGAACGTGTTCTTGATTCTCTCTGGTAAGTGACAATTTAGCAATTTGCGCATTTAGAGCGACTTTGGGAAGGGGTTAGTTACCCAGATAGATTCACCACCTATCAATACCATAGTCCCGCTTCATTGTTAGGTTGGGTTATCAGTATGGATGTCATTGATGAAAAGTTGTTTAACTTAGGTAAGGAACTAGGTTTAGTTGGTGAGGCCTTGTTGGAGTTCATTAAAGATAGAGAACAAAAGGCACGTGATGAAAGAGCAGCTGTAAGGGAAGATAGGAAACAAGAATTTGCTTTGAAACAACTAGAGGGAAATATCTTATATAAACAGATATCCTTAGAACAGGCTAAGAAGGGAAATAAATCTCAGTTAGGAGATACCAGTCGCGGACACCATAGTTTGACAAGAATCCCAAAGTTACCTCACTTTGATGAAAGTAGAGACAACATGGATGCGTATTTAGAGCGTTTCGAGAGATACGCTAGTAGTCAGAGATGGCAAACAGATTGTTGGGCCATTAATTTAGGTGCACTTCTACAGGGAAAGGCGTTAGAAGTCTACAGTAGGTTGGCACCAGATGAAGCTGAGAATTACTCCAAGCTTAAGGACGCCCTCCTTCGCAGATACCAGATGTCAGCAGATGACTTCCGGAAGAAGTTCTACAAAGCAACGCCAGAGACGGGAGAGTATGCTGGTCAATTGGTCGCTAGGTTAGATCACTACTTCGAAAGATGGTTGGATCTTACGGAGACAGACAAATCTTGTCAAGGATTGAAAGATTTGATTATTAGACAGCAGTTTCTTGAACAGATGAGTCCAGGGCTTGCTATCTATTTGAGAGAGCGTACGCTCAAGTGTACTAGGGAGATGACTGACGCTGCTCAGATTTATATCTCAGCACATGGGGGTCATTTCAAGGGTCCAAGACAGGACAACAAAGTAATGACATCCCACAAGTCGGAGAAAAAGAGTGAAGCTTTTCACAGAGAAAAGCCCAGTAATCGGAAGGTGATTGGGCCATGTTATTTGTGTGACCAAATGGGTCATCTTGCAAGAAATTGTACAGTAACTTCTAAGTCAAAGCCTCATAAGGGTGGAAGTTTTGTAGCCATGGGTTTAAAATCCCATAATCCTAAGAAGTCATCGGGTAAGAATAAGTCTCACACAAATCATGAAAAAGGTGATGAGGTGAACAGACTCTTATCTTTTGAATGTCCAACATGTTCTTCTTCCCAAGATTCAGGGGGTTGACAAAGATACAACACAGGTCGAGAGTGTCGGGATGTTTGTCACGATGTCTGCCGCAGGGATGGAGCAGACTAGACCGTCGAGGAAACAGAGGAGGAAGAAAGTACTGGAAATGTATGCGGCTTGTACAGGTAAGTTGCGTGCACTAATGCCAGTTAAGGATGGAATTGTTAATTCTCAAACAGTTTCAGGTGTTAGAGACACAGGTTGTTCCTTTTTTTGGTGATTCTCAGGAGCCTAGCCGCCAAGGATCAGATGACAGGAAAACACAGGCAGTGTATTTTCATCGATGGCAGTGTACGTTGGTATCCTACTGCTAAGGTACATGTTGACAGTCCTTTTTAAGTAGGCTGTGTTGTAGCTTTGTGTATGAAATCACCAGTGTTACTTTGACGTTATTCTAGGGAACATCCAAAATGTTCTCCCACCCGATGCTCCGAATCTGAACTGGGGGTCGTCTACTTCAGACCATGATGGTCCAGGTAAGAATTTATCTGAGGTAGAGATGGCAATTGAGACGAGATCCCAAGTTAAGGTTAGTAAGCGGAAACAGACTCCACTGAAGGTAATGTCTCCTATACCAGAAGTTTCTCCTGATGATATTAGGGAAGTTAGCAGACCCTATACGCTGAAGAAGGCGAGAGCTAGCGCTCGCGGAGTCTGGAAGGACATCAAGATGTCAAAAAGACGTCAGATATTATTAAAGATTATGTTGAGTTTCTTTTGGCCAGGTTTACAAGCAGATGTGAGCAGATTTTGTCAGTCTTGTGACATATGCCAAAGGACCATTAGCAAGGGCAGGATCCCTCGAGTTCCTCTAAGTAAGATGCCTATTATTGATGTCCCATTTAAAAGGATTGCTGTTGATTTGATAGGGCCAATCCAGCCTTGTACAGCCCGGAAGAATAAATATATTTTTTACCATAGTTGATTGTGCTACAAGGTACCCAGAGGCGGTAGCCTTGCCCGAGACGACGACTGTTGCAGAGGCACTTGTTCAGATTTTCTCCAGGGTTGGTGTACCATAGGAGATTTTGTCAGATCAGGGTATCCAGTTTACCTCTGACCTTATGAGAAGTATTGGAAGGTTACTGTCTATCAAGCAGATGACCACGACCCCATATCATCCTGCTTACAAAGGTCTTGTCGAGCGGTTTAATGGTACATTGAAGAAGATCCTACGTCGAACTTGTGCAGATCGTCCTACTGATTGGGATCGGTATCTAGTTCCTATTTTGTTTGCTTACAGGGAGGCTCCACAAGCCTCGATAGGATTCTCACCATTTGAGCTCCTGTATGGTCGCACGGTAAGAGGCCCCTTGATGATTATCAAGGAACTTTGGACCGGTAAGCAACAAAATGAAGACCTGAAATCAACCTACCAGTATGTAGTTGAGCTGAGGGAGCGGCTAGAATCGACGCTAGAAGTAGCACAGCAGGAGCTGAGGAAGTCGATGGTAAGAAGCTCCAAGTACTACAACTCGAAAAGTAGGGAGGGTGGAACGGTCCTTTCACTGATGTTCACAAGCTCAGTGATCAGGATTACAGATTAGACATCAATGGGAAGCTTAAAACTTTCCATACCAATCTGTTGAAACGCTACATCAGCAGAGATGAAGACGGTGAGCGTGAAGACTCTTGGACTGGCGGTGGAAATCGTGAGGTCAGCGCTCACGCTACAGTCGTCACAGAGGATGGTGACAATGACGGTAGCCCGATGTTAGAGAAACCGAAGTCTATCGGTATTCAACTCCCACCGCTTGAAGCAACAGAGACAATAGAAGATGTCTCAATATGCTTGAAATTAACTAAGGAGCAGAAGAGTGAGGTAAATTCTGTACGACCTTATGAATTTTTTAAACAATTGAGTTCGTTAAACCAACAAAAGTCTGTTATAAGTGGAGACTTACCAGTGCGAATTCTTAGAGAGTTTGCACTGGAATTTTGTACACCTCTTACTGATATCTTAAACACTTCTTTCCAGTTGTCAGTGGTACCATATCAGTGGAAACGATGTGATATTACGCCAATTCCTAAATGTAAGCCTGTAATACCTCAGAATTTAAGACCTATAGCACTAACTAGTTATTTTGCGAAAATAGCTGAGTCTTATATATGTAAATGGTTACTCGAAGACATTTCAATTCAAATTGATATTAATCAATACGGAAACCGTCAAGGTCTGTCAACTAATCATTACTTAATTCGTTTGTTTCACCAGATTTATACAAATGCAGAAAATTCTCGGTCCATATCTACACTTATATTTACAGACTTTTCAAAAGCTTTTGATCGTATAGACCATAATATACTTGCCAATAAGTTAATCCACCTTCATGTTCGGCCTTGTATTATTTCATGGATCTTAGATTTTATTGAACACCGTCAACAACGTGTGAAATATCTTGGTCATTTTTCAGACTGGTCAACGTCTCATGCCGGTGTAGCACAGGGTACAAAATTAGGACCAATTATTTTCCTAATAATGATAAATGATGCTTGTTTTAACTCAGAAGTACCATACTTCAAGTATGTAGACGATCTGACATTAGTTGAAAGTCGTACATTATCACAACCATCTAAATTACCGAATACTTTATCTGATTTTTATCAATGGTCTCTTCGTAATAACATGACTCTTAACCCATCGAAATGTCATTGTATGTTTATCTCTTTTTCTAAGAATATAGCTGATCAGAGACCTTTGTTTATTGGGGATGAGTGCTTAAACAGTGTACAAAAAACAAAAATTTTAGGAATAACTGTGCAGTCCGATTTGAAATGGGACAGTCATATCTCAGACCTTTTATGCCGTGCTAATAAAAAACTTTTCATGCTTCGTATTCTCAAAACATACAGATTGCCATTCTGTGATCTAGTAACAATTTACAAGGGATATATTCGCCCAATATTGGATTATGGAGTACCTGTTTTTAACGGAAACCTCACCCAAAGTCATATCTTAAGTTTGGAACGAATCCAGAAAAGAGCATGTAGGACCATACTAGGTGATCAATATATTAATTATGACAAAGCTCTTGAAGTGTGTTCTTTGCAGACCCTGTCAGATAGACGCAAACAATTATGCACTAATTTTGCTTCATCTCTTGTCAACAACCCACTCAAACATTGGCTACCTGTTAACAATAATGTAGATTATTCACTGCGAAGAAAGACCAAGTATCGTCAATTTCATTGTAAAACGAACCGCTATAGAAATAGCTCAATTCCATACCTAATAGACCTGTTGAATGCATGAATGAATCTTAATTGTCTACCTGTTGAATGGTCCGGTGTCTCATTGTCTGCATACATTTTTACATTTTTACATTTTACATTCCGCATTTTAAATTTTAAATTCTATGCTTCCATAATTACTTGTAACATCTTTTTAAAATGTACATTGAATAGTGATAAGGTTTTGTAGCAATCATGACATGGCAATTCTGATCAAATGGTGTTCAAGTTTTTAATTCATTTGCTTATTTCTCCCCAATTCACGAAAGTCGGGAAGGAGCTTACTTGTTTCGTTGTTTATTTTTTTGAAATACCCGACACTCCTTGACACAAGAGAGGTCCAAGGATGAGCGAGCAGACCGTTAGCTAGTGTATGGGAGTGTGAATGGGAGTGTGTATATAGTGTAAATGTGAGTGTTTATGAGAGTGTCCAAGGTATACAGGAGTGAGAATAGGAGCGTGTATAGGAATGAGAGCGTGTATTGAAGAGCAAAGGGCCTGCTTGCTCATCCTTTGACCTACTCTTGTGTCACCACACAAAATATATTTTAGGCGCCTTGGATCAATTCGAGTGGCAGTAAACACGCGGCTTTATGCAACGCGGCCTAGTTTGCGTGAAAGCCGTTACTGTCCGGAACTCTCTATTGAGAAGACGCCATGCGAAAATCCCGCACAAAAGGGCGTACGGTCCAACGACTTTAGAACAGTGTGCGACGTTCTCATATTGCTTTCAACTCATACCAGTTGACCGCCCTCTATAGGCCATGTAACTCTCAAACTATGCAGGGGCCGCGGAGGCGGGTGGCTGGGTTTTTTTTTTTAGTAGACACGTTTCATAAAAGCTCCGAAAAAGGGGTTTATAGATTGTTCGCATGCTCAGACCTCCCCCCCCCCCCTACTCTCAAAAACGCTCCGCGGTCCCTGCTATTTATGGTCAGAATTCAGATTCCTTTCCTCAAAGGGATAACTTATTAAGAAAAATTATTTATCACACATTTATACAAGTCATACATTAATGCTTTGTCTTCCTTTAATATGTTTCGCTTTGTTGTAGCTTCATTTGTCTCGTTTCGTTTCCAAACTTCATTAATCTGTGTTGGGTTATCTTAAACAATATTTGACTTCTGGAACATTTATAAACTTATGGGCAATATGCTTGACTAATCATGAAAACATTGTTTAATATTTATAAATGAATGGCGCAAAATATGAGCTTTTTGAATGAAAGCGCCGTAAAAAATAAGTAACAACAACAACAGCAGCAGCCTTCATTTTTTCTTTTATCCTCAAGCGAGGTTTTTATTTCCATAATTTCAATACATATTTACATTAATTACTCAATGATTGAGTGAAACGAGTGAAACATTACATACAAAATTAAAGTATATACACAAATTCTACCAGCTTAGTATTATTTTCTTTGATTGCACAATCATGCCTAAAAAAAATCTTACCAACGACTTAGACTAGACAATCGTTTTATTTTACGAAGAAAGATGGATATATTTAGAGTTCAGAAATAAACAATATGAAATGAAACAACAGGAGTGATCGAGAGGAAGGAAAAATCAAAGGTTTGTCCCCAGGTATATGAAATGAAAATAATCTAACACAGTTACACAGGTAATAAACAAATTTAAAATAAGTGGTGAAGTGTGACGTAATCAATATTCTATGTTTTGAATTTCTCAATTTTTCTTAATTTTCCGAAAGAGCATAACAAATAATGTCCTAATATTGATAACAATTGAATATGTGAAGTATTGGCTGAGATATGGCCATCTGAATAAATATATTTCCTATGGGAACTCAGTGTTATTTGCTCTGGCTCCTAATGATTTTATCTCGGACATTCAACGTTGCCTTTGCCCAACTCCGCGCATTAAACAGTAGTTTATTGAATAGACACCCTCCCCAGTCCCCCCACCCCCCCCCCCCTTTCCCCTCTCCCCTCTCTATCAAACTCGCCTTTCATGCTATGGTAATACGTTGCGTTAATATTTTATGCGCCATTATGTTAGTGATTGTGATAGATTTTGAGCTAAAGAATGGTAATTAGATAGGAAAAAAGTATTAAACAGGGAAACAAGACACACAAAATCATATTGCCAGTTGAGGTTGACATACAAGTAAGCGAAGGAAGATGGCTTTCATATTTAGAGTTCAGAAATAAACAATATGAGTGAGAGGGGTGGGAGAGACAGAAAGTTGGACGAAGTCTGTACTGTATTCATCATTATGATATTTTTCTCTCTAATCACCCCCCCCCCCCCTGGGCTCTTTTTTTCCTTTCTGTTCTGTTTGTTTATATATTTTCGCTTAAGTATAATGTCCGACGTATATTAAAACCATCAATATAGCATAATAAACATTTTTTGTCATATCAGTTTGATGCAACAGAGGTTTATATTCAAAAGTTTTACTTCTGATAATTATTATTGTACTGTTATATTCTTCTCTCCGTTCAATTTTAGCTTCTTCTGAATGTTTACGTTATATTTCTTAATCTCTTGATGAAATATAAACACCAGAAGCTAGTATTTAGTGGATGCAAACAAAACATTGCAACTGATGGATTCGAAAATCAAAAACATGAATAGACTTCCTGCTTTTTCACTGCAGATCATAACAAAGCGAATGAAAATGGGCAGACCGTAGTTCAGATAATCCGGCTATTGTTTTCTATCATTGGAATAATCCACCAGCTCCATCTTCTCATGCATACATGCCGGTGAATGGACTGTCGTTGTTGTTGTTGTTTTATTTAGGCAAGTCAGTCAGTTTATGACCATTATTGCCGAATAATATGAACAATTTTGTTTTAAATTCTAATTTACGTTTATGCACTCACATAATATGCGTGTATATTATGAATAATATATAAATAATATTTGTTTTTAATATATATATAATTATATATTACATTCCTTGGGCATGCTTTGTTTAAAATAGATTATGATTATGTCCATCATACGGACAGAATGAATTGAATGTGTATTTTCATTATATTATATTGCAAGCAAATGGCGGAATAGAAAACAATATGAAAGATGTAGATGGAAAACGACATTGGCAGATATAGACAAAGAGAGACAGACAGACAGAGAGAGAGAGAGAGAGAGAGAGAAAGAGAGAGAGAGAGATGACAGAGAAAGAGAAAGAGAGAGACAGAGAGAGATGAGAGACAGAGAGAAAGAAAGAGAGAGATGAGAGAGAGAGAGAGAGAGAGAGAGAGAGAAAGTTAGACGCTTCATTATTATTGTAATACAGTACTATCATTATTAATACCATTTTCATTATTATCTTTGTAATCATTCTAAAAACAACGGGGACAAATCTAGAAGTTTGTATATTTAAGAATAGAAGCAATATCTTTCGTGCTGGTATGGTGGCCCTGAAAAGGGCCGTTTGGTTATGATTTCAGGAAGAAGAAGATGAACTCTTTTCATTCCTGCGCAGTTTTCGACATTTGCCGTTTACTGCATCACGAATGCGGCGGAGATTCATCGGGGCATCGTCGCTGCTTCGTATGTCACTATCGCTGTCCATTGTACTACTATGATTAACTTTAACAAAAGTGTCAGGGTATTTATACTCTTCAGGAGGACCGCTTGCACACATAATCAAATCAATGGTTCGCCATTGTCATTGACAGAGACTTAACAGACAATGGGGTTTGTTTCCCCGCAAGCGTGGCACTAATTGGCACGCGACGATGAGCAATGAATAACAACAGAGAATGAATGGGCCGGGCTTGCCTTGCCTCGTTAATCCACAGAAGATCAATGACCATACAAATATAACAGCTCAGTATTTATTTCAAATTAATTACAAATAATACAAATAAACAAGTCAAAGAAATTAAGAACTTGACAATAAAACATTGACATAAACAGCAAAAAAAAAAAGAAGCAATGATAAATGTAGAGGTGGTACGGCATACAGGGATAACATTATTATGATAAGGTGGAGAGAATGAATGGAAGTGGGGCATGCACTAGAAAAGCCAAAGGAAGGATAAATCCAACGCACCCAAAACATTTTGATGATTTCAATAAATACATTACGTATACAGGGTATAGATGCGGCAAGCATCAGGCAATGGAATATAAATCATATTGAATATAATTACAGCGTTAAACTTAAAACTTAAAGAACAAAACGACAAGGCAAAACAAACGAGAAACAAAATTTGTCATTTCTGAGTAATCTATAACTGATTTCTAAGGAGTCAATAACTGGTCAACAAAACAAAATGAAATGAAATAAAGCACAGAGGTTTAATTAAAAAAGACAGTGTATAATAAAATAGAAAGAATAATTCAAATATGCTTCAAAACACTATCATGTTGTCATGCGAATAATATCTGCTTATACTGTTGATGAATAACGTTGCTGCATTTCTATATTAATTATTAGAGGTTTATATAGATACAAGGGATTTTAAGTTTAACTATGAAATATTTTCAAAGGAAACAATATACATGTATATGTATAATGCGAGTTCTAAGGAATGATATATTTACGAAAAAATGATATGAAAAATATGTATAGACAATGTATCATGCTGAAAGTTACTTCCATATCCTAGAAAATGTATGAAAGTACTTCCTACCTCTCCATTCATGCAATTTGCCATGCAAACACTAGAAAATTGCGAAAAATAGGCTCTATAATACACTTTCTATTACTGTGATAAATGCATTGTTTTTTTCCTTATACATTACGGACGCTTACAACCATTAGCGAGTTATTGATGTAATGAGCGGCAGCCTTTCGCTATATAAACAGTGCTACCCCATATTTGTATTTTTTAAATGTTGATTTCTATTACTGTGATAAATGCATTGTTTTTTCCTTATACATTACGGACGCTTACAACCATTAGCGAGTTATTGATGTAATGAGCGGCAGCCTTTCGCTATATAAACAGTGCTACTCCTTAGTTGTATTTTTGATTTCTATTGGTGTGCTAGTACTGATAGATGCATTGTTGTTTCCTTGAGGTATTAATGTAATGAGCGGCAGCCTTCTGCAATAGAAACAACTTCTTTGACTGTGTATACAGTTACATTATAATTTTTCATATTTCTGCATGATTATGATATAATTATGAAATATGGAACTATCTAAAATGTTTGCAATTACAATACCTAGGTACATATCTCTCTGCTTAACATGTACTTTTGTTTTCAAAATGGAATGTGTTCTGTTTAAATAAAGTGAGTCCAAAGATGCCTTTGAAAGAAACATTTAATGATTTTCCTTGATTTTTGTTTGTCTATATATACACCTAAAGTACCACAAGTGTCAATACTTTAATGTAATAATGCATATTGGTGACAGCCAAATAATTTTGATTGACATGATTGACACCTCCCAGTTACCCACCGGATAAAAATCTCCTTTTCAAAAAAAATCATTCGGTTAAACATAGAGAAAACGTTGTTTCAAATTATAAGAGTTTATTACAATATGAACTACGTAGACGGCTGGTTGTTCAGATAATATTGTAAACCACTGATAGCATTTTTTAACAGGTCGTATTATTTTTAAACAACCCTTTTAATGAGATCACGATTCGACGCACTCCTAAATAAAAATAAAAATCTCTGTTGCACCAAAATAAAATTATACGTTCATTGTATGTTATTGACAGAAGTAATATACATCGGACATTATACTAAAGCACAAAAGGGTTATCTATAGAAAAAGGTGGACAACATTATAAGAGAAAGAATAACAATTTCTCTTTTATTTATACAAAAATTAACAGCATAAATACCCTTACAAAAACAAAAGAAATTTTGAAGAGAGAGAGAAAAGAAAAATGTGAAAAGGACCAAAAAAATAAAAAATAAATAAATGATAGGATTCTAGAGCGGAAGATGATAGAGGAAACGTAATAGTTTATTAGTATTAGCAAATTTGACAATAATAGTTTGTAAGTAAATTGACAAAGTATATACAAACAAAAACGATACAAAATATTTGAAAGCATTTTAGAACTACCGGTATATAGAATGAATATACGAAAAGAGTTATGTCTGAGGCCTATCTAGATCTATGTTACGTAAGAGGAACAATGAACTTGGCCAAAGGTAGAGTTCGTTGTCATGGTTATAAACTCGAACAATAGAAGGGCGGATTATGAGGTACTAGGGTGCCTGCCGTCATGTGATTTCTTCAGGGCGAGCGCGGATTACGCTGCTCCCAATGAAGTACCATCAGTATCAGAATTTCATGTGAAAGAAAAATGGACATGCTTATGAAGAAAAAAAAACGATTATAATGAATAATATGACAGTACAACAAACAGGAGCAATTGAGAATGTTAGTTTATATTTTGCACGATTGGAGAAATAAAGTATCATAAATCGTAATCTTGAATCTTGTGCAAGAGTATTGATTCATCTTGATTTTTGTGTGTGATGTGAGCAAAATAAACGCAAATTTCTAAACGAATGTCAATCAATGATTTGTTACCTTCCTTCCATTACCCCCACCTAACAAACAAACAAAAAGCAGGAGACACATTAGTATACTTGGGGGAGGGAGGAAGACAAAAAATGTATAATGAGTGCAGTTTTCACATTTTAATGAGATTTATTGAATGGAAGAGTAAAATCAACCCAAATTTTTAAACGATTATAAACGAATTTTTATTAATTGCTTTCCTTTCATTATTCATCACCCTCCCCATCTAAATAATGATAATAATAATATGATGATGATGATTATAATGATAATAATAAGCCGGAGAAACACTATCGTACAGGGGGAGGGGGGGGGGCACGGGGCAGAATGCGGATAGGGAGGCAGACCACAGAACTCTTAAATACGTAGAAGGATCATAGGGGTGCGAAAAATGTGGCCAGCGCTCGTACGTGATCACGTGACGTCCGCCATTTTCGTGAGTCCTCTTTTGTGTTCGCCGCTTTTTCTCATAGACAGGCTGGAATTCGTTTAATTTGTGACTGTTTATCAAGCACTATGCCGTTTTGTACGGCATTTAACTGCACCAAACGTCGGTAGAAAGGATGTGAAAAGACTTTCTACAGGTAAGTTTAATAGACCGATGCAGTAATGAATTATTAGAGTTTAATGAGTCTATCAGTGATGTTTAAAGATAGCCTGTATTTTTGTAATATGTAGTCCCATGTATCCATTTTGACGTTTTATTTTAATGGAACAACAAATGAAGTTAATCGCACACAGACAGTTACAAACAAAATAAGATTATTTCAGCACAGCCTATAGATCTAGGCTATATTATAGACTAGACCAGGACCCTGTCTTACATTTATTAATATTAGTGAATTTGAATTTGGATTAATCAATTGATTTGGATTAATCGCAACGATGCAAGTCCTCCAAATAATCGCAAGTTTGCATTCTCCTATCTCTCTATTTCTCTCTCTTGTCATTTTAGACTATCAAACAGGGCAATTTATGCTCCATTCTCATGGGTGTCTGTTCAACCACGATCCAAGCTGCAACAGAAAGATGACTCCAACTTTCGCTCTGGAGAGTGCAGGAGCCGGCATATCAAATGCATTACACTGGTCAGACCCAAACCACTTGAAGACGTCAGAACTGTTCATGCTGAATGCAGTCCCCCAAAATCCTTGAAAGAGATGTCGTGCAGAACAAGATCATTCATAGTTTGTATTTGTAATTTAATTTTAAACTACAAATACAAACTCTGTTAACAATAACAGGAACTGACTCTCATATGCCATTGAACAGTGAATTTTCAATCCTAATCACAAGCTCATTCGATATTTTCTCATCCATGTATTATGTAAATCTCCAAACTTGAGGTTGAGGATACAGTTATAGAAGGATATATCATTTTATTAATGTTCTAGAGTAACTCAGTGATATTTTGAAGTCCGTTTATCACAATGTCTTATTTAAAGATACAACGCAACTTTTTGGTGGTGACTTTTTCAATATTTAGTCCAATGTGTTAGGTATTATAATCTTCAGGTTTTTGGCATGAGTGGATGCTTGTTATGTGTTAATTCTGGCATTTTTGTGTCATTTTGTTTTGTTATAGAAGAAGTTCATGCTATGTTTCATACAATGTACAATTGATTTTTTTTTATTATTGATACATGTTGTTTACATAATTTTGTCACTGAAATGATGTTTAAGTCTGTGGCAATTTACTTAACTTGCCTTTGCCATAATAATTTACATACATATATGTAACCTAAGATTTCTATATATTTGTTATATTGTACAGATTTACTAGTGAAGATTTATATAAGGTGTGCTCAATTTAGTGTGATGCAATATCGTTTTCAAGAAAACTGTTGAATGTCATGATTAGGATAAATCTGTTTTAGGATGTATACTTTCTCACTACAGTTTTGTTTATCTTCAATGTGCATTATGTCCTATGAAGTGTAGCCAGTACCAGGTCAATTTTATTGTTCATCTCATCAAATTTGATATCGATGTGATAACTGCCAAGTACCGTAGTCTTTCCAGTTCTAATTTGCTGTTAAGTCTCGATCGCCCAGAAAAATGGAAATTGATATGTGTAAAGAAAAGTTTGCAGCAGCATTTTATTTTATTTTGTAAATGAAATCTAAATTCAGATAATTAATTGGTTGCTCATGTATGTAGACTGAAACGGTATAAGTTGAGTTTTAGTGGTAATATGCTTTACTTGCCTTTGTTGTGCCAATTCATGCCACAGTTACCTGTTCAATTTTATGAAGAGATGGTTGCAGAAATTTATATATATACGATGATCCTGAAACAAAACAGTATAGTGATGGGTGCTGATGACCTTCTATTTTTTTTTTACACATGGGTGAGATAACAATGATTGTCAAATATTCCATGGATGATGAGGAACAATAGTAATTGAAATGATAAGGGAGTTCTGAATTTTTATTACAATTCCATCATCATATTCATCTATTTATTAAATGATATCAATAAAGCATATGCCAAATTTGCTTTGTTTTATGAAGAAATACTTTGTGGATCAGCATCTAAAAACCAACAGAATGCAAAGAAAAAAGATCCTTGAACCTGGCTCAAAATAGTATTCTGATATATTGTTATATTGTGATCATAAGTTTATAATGAGTTTGCTGCATGTGTGAGCAATTTGTCAGGTTATAGGGTTTATGTAACAAGTACCGTAATCATAATTTATTACTCGTGGTACTAAATATGCATTGACTAATTGTACTAATTTATTACTTGCCAATGATTCGCCATTTGTTACGCTTTACCATATTTACATTATAGTTTATTGACATTGTGAACTTAAATTCATTTTGAAAGAATAAACATAAGAACTTAGTGGATACCAATAACATCATGTCTATCAAATTTTATTCCAGGTAGTTTGCCTTCTTCTCTCTTCTTTGCATATTTGTTTTTGTTGCTTATGTTTTTTTTTATACATGCTTTTGTTGTTGTTGTGATGTACATTGTATGTAAATATATGAAGGTGATTGAGTGGACATGTGCTAGCATATGTTAATTGAAGAATGACATGCATGCATGTGTGTGTGGAAGGGGTCTTGGCACTCTGGACGAGAATAATTTTGTATCAGTAAACTCTATAAATAACCCCTCCTAAAAATAATATTAAAAAGAAGCTGTTTAGAAGGCCTATCTGGAAAGAGGATTACAAAACGTTAACTGGTTTGTTTTATCTTGGTCTTGCATGAAAGAGAACCCAATTCAACTTGTATATAATAAGATAACGCATGCCATTAATTGATATATGAAAAAGCCGACTTCAATTTCAAGTGCTGCTAAGACGAAATCATAATGCTCTGAAAAGAATATCAGAAAAGCATTTAATTGTCATCATCAATACCCCCCCCCCCTAAAATAATATTAAAAAGAAGCTGTTTATATAGTAGGCCTATCTTCAAAGGGGATTTTAAAAAGTTATTTTGTATAGTTGGTCTTACATGAAAAAGAACCAAATTCAACTTGTGTATAATAAGATAACGCATGCCATTAATTGATATATGAAAAAGCCGACTTCAAATTTCAAGTGCAGCTAAGACGAAATCATAATGCCCTAAAAAGAATTTTAGAAAAGCATTTAACTGTCATCGTGTGCATTATGTTCGACTGGGCTTTGATAGCTGAAAAGATCGTGGACCCAGCAAAATGGCGGCGTGTGCACTCGAGCGTATCTCCCAGCGCGCATAACGGCCACACGTCGATCTGTGCATTGTGAATAGGGATGAGCGTTCTACGTATTTAAGAGTTCTGTGAGGCAGACTGCACCCATAATGGGTGGCCAGTGAAGAAACAAAAGAGAGAGTGGGGAGAAAAGAGAGAGATAGAGAAGAGAGGGAGGAAAAGAGATGAACAGGAACAAGAGAAAATGTTTTCTTTGGAGAGGGCTTCATAGCAAGTTCAAAGAAAAAAATAATATTTAAAAACTTTCGTAAAATGTGTTTTGCCTCTATGAGTTACATGACAATGGAATAGCATAGTCTCCAAACAAGAATTCATGAATCAACACATTGGCTTTATGGCGAGCACGCAATTGTTTATACCGGCGAGAGAGAAAAAAAAAACACTAGTCTTTTTTTCCATTAATTGCTGGAGAATTAAATTTGAATGGGGCTCCCATAATGTGTCTAGATTGACACCTCCAAGTTACCTCCCCGAAAAAAATCTACTTTTAAAAAATTCATTCGGTTGTATATACACAGATAAAACGTATTTGTTTTAAATGCTAACAGTTCATTACAATACAACAGCTTGTTGAATTTTTAAACAGGTCTTATTACTTGTAAACAACCCTTTTAAACGGTGTTTACCGTGTTTTTATTGTGCATAATGATCCATTCCAAACATTTAGGCCCGAATTCACAAAGCAAGGTTTGAGCTCAGACCGGGTTTGAGCTCAAACCTCCTTTTGTTTCGCCAAACCTCCTTTTGTTATTTACAAACCAGGTTTGTAAATAACAAAAGAAGGTTTGGCGAATCAAAAGGAGGTTTGACCTCAAACCTTGGTCTGAGCTCAAACCTTGCTTTGTGAATTCGGGCCACAGAGTACAGTGCTAATTAGACACGAACTCAAGCTAAGCTAAATAACTTAGTTTAGCCGCAGAGGGAGCTAAACAAGTATGACGAATCTTTCAATGGGTTGAAAATTAATCGTGGTTTTTTCTGGCTCGAAAAAGACGTCACGGTCTTCGCACACACACAATGCGGCTTTTCGTGGGCAAATCGTGCATCCGGGATTAACTCCGACAGCTTTGATGCATGCGCTCTCAGGTTAATAAGCCGCGTGTTTACTGCCACTCGAATTAATCCAAGGCGCCTTAAACGTGAATTAATTTGCCTGTTATTGCCTTAGTCATATTAGTTGTGAACTTTGTTATGAATTTTGTTATATACTGTATATTATACTTTGTGACAATGTCAACCACATTTGTATGTATTATAATTCATTGCCAATGTAAATTGTTCATAATTCAGCCATCTGGCTGCGAAGTGCAATCAATAAAACCTTTTCAATCTCAATCTCAATCTCTCATGTGTTACATAGTTACTGGGAAGTCCTCACTGATCTTCCAGGAGAGTGTAAGAAAGGCTCTCATTCGATCAAGCTGACTACAGATGAACCAGTACGTCAGAGACCGTACCCGACCCCTCATGCTCGGAGGAACACAATTGAAGAGGAGTCAAGAAGATGCTTGATATGGGAGTTATAGAGCAATCTGATTTTCCTTATTCATCACCAATTGTGTTAGTGAAGAAACCTGATGGGACGAACCGATTCTGTTCTGACTTTCGTCGATTGAATCGTGTGACGGTGTTCGATGCAGAACCCATTCCCAACAGTGATGAGATATTCGCCAGTTTATCAGGATGTAAGTATTTCTCCAAAGTAGATATATCGAAAGGGTATTGGCAAATCTTCTTATATGAAGACGCTAAGGAGAAGACGGCTTTCCGTAGTCCAAGCGGATTGTACCAATTTCGGAGGATGCCGTTCGGCCTTGTCAATGCGCCGGCAACATTTAGCCGGGTCATGAGGTCATTACTTCGAGGGATGTCCGGTGTCCAAAATTACTTGGATGACATCCTAATTCACACTAGAACAGGGGTGGAGCACCTCCGTGTTTAGTCCACTGCCTGGACTGTTCTCGATCCGTGCGCGCTCACATAATACTAGTACACCATAATATGCACGTACGGAAACAGAGCCTGAGAACAGTCCAGTACACCTTGGCAAGTTCCCCCTAAATTCAGGGGGAACTTTTATTCCTCCCACTTCACCTTGGTCAGACCTTGCTTAGTTGTGATTGGTTCCCACTCATGCCCATCAAAAGATTTGGTCATTGCGTAATCTTACAACGATCGTAAACCTATAGGCAATTTGCAATGTCAGTTCCTTGACCCTTTAACCCTAAATCTAAATCTGAACCACCAGTGTGAATTTCGGGCAATGAAAACAACTACAAAGCAATATAAATTGCTAACAATTTCGTTGTTCCGTCATTCAATCACACACACACATACACTCTGAACACATGATGTAAACACAAAGTAGTGCATGTAATCATTTCACCAAGATATTTTTATTCCAATTTACAGACTTCAACTTCATAGTGTACCTATAAGGAACTACACTAGTAACAGATGACATGTTTCAAACTAGAAAGCATTTAATAAATTGTCTTGTCAGTGATTTTTACAGACAAACTGTTATTTTTTTACTGAAATCCTTGCATCTGATTAGCTGAGAGCGAATTTGTCAGTCAAAATCACTGACAAGGCACTTGAAGAAACACCCCCATTTTGAAGTCTATTATGTCCCCAATCACTTCAAGATAAACAGAAATATATAAACATGGCATTCAGGACTCTCATTGTTGTCGCAAATGGGTTAAACACTGAATAGCCTACAATGAATTCCTTACCCTTTGCAGAATAGTATCTCACACTGTAGTGCATGATTTAAGATATATGTAATTTGCCATCAAGGACTATGGGCAAGAACAGTGCTCAGCATTAGTGTACTTGCATAAAAAGTACAACAATGTATGTGGAATACTGATTATCTTTTGAAGACAAAAATTTGGCAACGAGAATAATAGTTAAAGCATGTTATCATCTGCAAAACATGTTAATAACATCAAAGTAAACTGTTATAACCTGTAAATGAGGTAAGCTTATGTAGCTTAAATTAACAATCATTGGGTGAAAAGTTACTTCAAATTCAAAGGAGAATCTAGCTACTTCCTTCTTTGTATGGCTTTCATACAAAGTGACACAAAAATTGAGATTTGGAGAAAAGTCATTCCAATGATTATAACATGTCTATCATGATATCACATTTTGAAAGCAAAGTATTTGTAGGTATGCATCTTTGAAGCAATAGTACTGGCTGTTTACCTATAAGGAATGAGTAATACAATAAGCAAAACAAATCAATCATCAAAGAAAAAATAAGGCCAGTTCTATCGAAAACAGGAGCTAGTATGAATAGCAAAAAAGAAAATCAATATATAATATGAATACATTTATAAAGCAGGTAATGTCAAAATATACATCCACAGTGTTTGAAAAATCAACATAACTATATGCTAATCGATCTGAAATATGATTAACATACAACGTTAATATTTATTAAAAAAAGAAATTTGTGGGTAATATAAAACAAAAGCTCGTTTTGAGGGAAGTTCTAAATTAGTATTCTTTCAAATGCCGTTCTAATTTAACCTTTTCATTTTTGGGCCTGCGAATGGAACATAGTACCTTCAATAAACAACTGTCATATTTAAGTGCAGAACTGCTAGCAGTCAACTTATGACCTGAGATATTAAGGGAGAAAGAAAATCAGTTTCCATTTTCTCCTAATGAAACAACTTTAGGGCCTACCTATAGTATTCCCTATATTTGCATATATATATATATTTATCATCAGTCTGATTTTCCTCAAACTTTTAAAAAATCTGTTTGTCCATTATTTTGTCTGCTTTTATAAATACCAAGAAATTCTTGGACTGGACTTGGCCTTTATATATGATTCTGCAGTCTAACCAAGGAGTTACTGGCACTCCTTGGTCTAACACCAAATGTCAGATGAATGCATGGATTAAAAAAATAAAACATTATTGCCAGGAAGTCAATCAAACCAACAAAATTCATAAACCCCACCTGAACTTGTTTTCCTCGTTGTGGCATTTGATCAATTGAAGATTCATTTTCAATCAATGGCTGGAAGTTGATCCTCGTCTTGGACTTGGGTGTTCCAGAAACATGTAGCCTCTTAGTAACATGCTGTAAGGATACCAAAATACACATTCAGTATGAATAATTGCTTGTTAAAAAATACAAAAACATAGATCTAGGTGATGGTGCTGATTTGCAAAAAAAAATCAAAAAAAAATCATACATTCAGGAATACAATATTTGTATCATTATAATGATATTATAATGCATTATTGTGATATTTGTTCTCGCCTATAGGCGAGAACAAATATCACAATAATGCAAGAAAGAGTCTACAAACATAACTAATTTCAAAGATTTTCATTTCACTGTAGCCTATTGAATTAAGTAGCAGAAAAAAGGGATTTTTTTTTAAGGGGGAAGAAAGCTATAGAAAGGGAACAGTAAAGAACAAAAACAAATCAAAGATTGTCACAAGACGCAAGATCGAGTAGGCCTACATTCATGACATTGCACCTTTTTTTACAGTTCGACCAAGCGATCATGAAGGATTTTGGTCCGACAAGAAAGGTACACCTAGATCTAGAGATGAAATTTAAATGTGTTTGTTTGATTATTTACCTTTGTTGGTGGTGTGCCGGCCAGGTGAAAAACAAGCTTCTCTTTTATTCTCCGAATTTGACCCTTTTTGTCTCGCCTGCGTAGCAAAAAGCAAGACATAGGCGCCGCTTTTCCGGTGACGGCGGCGGCGACGGCGGCGACGGCGACGGCGTCAACATCAAAAACTTAACCTAAGGTTAAGTTTTTGAATTTTTGATATAATTTTGAAAGTATAAGTTCTTAGTCAATGAAACTTGGACTATAGGGTAATCAAGTATCCCCAATCATGTGAGTAGAATTTCAGATCACAAAGTCAAGGTCAAAGGTCATTTCAGGTCAACAGACTTGGACTATGTTGTAGCATCATCATCGAAAACTTAACCTAAGGTTAAGTTTTTGAATTTTTGATATAATTTTGAAAGTATAAGTTCTTAGTCAATGAAACTTTGACTATAGGGTAATCAAGTATCCCCAATCATGTGAGTAGAATTTCAGATCACAAAGTCAAGGTCAAAGGTCATTTCAGGTCAACAGACTTGGACTATGTTGTAGCATCATCATCGAAAACTTAACCTAAGGTTAAGTTTTTGAATTTTTGATATAATTTTGAAAGTATAAGTTCTTAGTCAATGAAACTTGGACTATAGGGTTATCAAGTCTCCCCAATCATGTGAGTAGAATTTCAGGTCACTAAGTTAAGGTCAAATGTCATTTAAGGTCAACAAACTTGGACTTTGCATCAACATCAAGATTTTCAAAATGCTTCTTCTTCATTATTTTTCAACCGATTTTGATTCTGATTGTTTCATATGATAGGGCTAGGAGGGGGGTTTAAAACTTCTACACAGAATCGTGAAATTCATTATCTATGCTAATTTATGCAAATTTATTCGAAATCACAAAAAATGCTTCTTCTCCTTCATTTCTCGACCGATTTGGATTTGGTTTGCTTTATCTGGTAGAGCTAACTTTGGTACACTAAACTTCGACACCAAATTTTGAAATTGTTCCCCATTAATTAATAATGGTAATTTATGCAAATTTATTCCAAAAATAACAAAAATTGCTTCTTCTCCCTCATTTCTTGACCGATTTTGATTCGGTTTGTCTTATCTGGTAGAGCTAAATTTGGAACACTAAACTTTTACACAGAATTGTGAGATTTTGCTCCATTGATTATTTATGGTACTTTATGCAAATGAAATGAAATTATGTCCCTTCCAGGGCATCAAATTTTTATTTTTTGACCAGTTCAAAAGTGTACCACATAAAATTTAGGATATTTGTTGTTGCGAGATGCGGATGAGCGCTACGTCATTGACGTTCTGGTTTATCATATTGAATTGCGTTATGCAGGCGAGACCGCCGAGAGCGTTTCCCTTGTTTGCTTTTGGGTGTCGTTGCTTTCCTTTTTGGAGTAGAAGTGCTAGAAGAGGCAATTACGGTGTGGTTTTGAAGTGTCCGTTCGTAGATATTTAGTTCGACTTGTTGACTTCTCATGGAGTGTACATTTATAACTTTCTTCACACATTATTTTGTCGCATACATGCTGCGATTTGTTTGTAGAAAATTCACCAAATATGTCTTTAAAACTCTTCTGCAAGCCACTCCTTGAAGTTTTCGTAGAATTTATATTAATGTAGTGTTTGCAGGTAACTAGGGCAGTATCACAAATCATACACCACCTAACAGGTCTCATTGCTAATTACTTTAGTCCTTCTTTCACATGATTTCAGTGCTATTTAATTCAGATTTCTTTCTAATTTATGTTTCCATTTGTTGCAATAAGCTATATTTCTCGTATTTATACTGATTTATTTTACAAATTCAATATATCATGTTATGCTATGTTCTATGCTATATAAAGTGTTATTAATTTTGTTTGTAAACTTTTGTAATTCGGCTAAACGCCGCGATGAAAGTTTTATTTGAAATGAACCATTTTGAATGAATGAATTATTGGCAAACTCAGTTTCAATTGCTAGTCAACTTTTATCCAATACGATGTATGCATGCTTAATACATTGGGACAATAGTGCATGTGCTGCACGCATATAACAAATAGCATTGCACATAACTTTCACATTCACCAACACACACCCAGCGCTCCAAGGGCTCCCAAGCACGCATACACACAGGCCGGTCAGCTGAGCATGCAAGGCCAGCTGATCGGAACGAAACATGCATCATTCATGAGAGGATCCTTATTTGGGAAGCGGGGTCATGGGGTCGCTGCTCATTAAATTCGGACCTCGCTGCCGAGATTAGCTGGTCGTTTTTTTTCGAGGAAGGTGAATTGGTGGGGAGTACGCATTTCATACACGCGCGCGCATTTGGAAAAGGGCGAAAGATTAAAACGACCATCAGCTGGTCTACTCCGTGTTCTGAGAGAAGTCTTCGAGAGACTGCGTGCAGCTGGCATAACTGCACGACCGAGTAAGTGTCAAATAGGCTGTCGCCAGATTGAATTTCTGGGACACATTGTGAGAGAGGACAAGCTTCAACCGATGCAAGATAAGGTGGAGAGGATCCGACATGCTCCATCACCAGAGACGAAGAAGCAGATGCGTTCATTCATCTCCTCTCATCCCCTTCCCATCGTGTCTCTCTATTTTCTTATCCTCTTAGCCGGACTCAATTCATCTTCTCATCTATCATTTATTTTCAGCTTATAATATCAGCTGCTACTAGTAACCGGCTAATACATACCGTTTAATTTCTTACTTTTTTTTTTCTCGATTTGCGATATCCTACATTCCTTTAGAAATCCCATCCCTCTAAGGTACACAACCATGCTTTTCGCTCCTATGTTCTCCGCCTTTCGTTCACTCTCCCACTCTCTCTCTCTCTCTCTATCTGAAATTCTCTCTTCTCTTTATCACTCTTTAGCTTTCTCTGTCTCTATCTCTCGCTTTCTCTCTCATGCTCGCTTCTTCTCCTCCCTCGCTTTACTTTCTTTCTTTCTCTGTCTCTCTTTCTCTACCCCCTCCCCGTTTTCCATTTACCGGCATCATTACGCTTAACGTATTACCATGCATTATCTATTTTTCTAAGCAATGTTTTTTTAAATTATCAATACAGAACCGTAATAGCAACCACTTTCTCATAAACATATGTAAAGTAATGATTAGTATATTACCATAATATATACACTATATTACGTATACAAAAGAACACGAGGGTTTTAAATAACATTCTTCTTTAGTACATTGTGTATAAAAGTTATGTTTGCAAGGTGAATTAAATAACATATATGCGTCAAAAACATCAAGCTTCGTTCAATTTGGTATTTTGTAATGCCCGTCAGAAAGTAACAATTTATGCCAGGATGTTCATCCCTAGCAACTGAGAAAACATTACATAATTAGTACGATAGAAACACAACCAGTGAAGTAAAACAATATATTCGTAATAATTATCACAGATTTGGAGGAAATATTGGATACTTCACTCCCCTGCTGGGACAGCTAATACCTAGTGTTGAATGATGATCACGAGTAATATCATAACTTTCGAAATATTATGAAAATTAACAATTGTATACCCACACGAGATACATACGAGCTAATTTTGTTCAACTTTTACTCTACCCCTACCATCAAACAGAATTGGCAACAACCGTATACCAGTAGGGAACGACGAGGGTTGAGGGGGGTAGGAAAGGGCAAACCATTAAGGAGCAAAGGCATTGCAAATACGATTATTATTTGTTTTACTTTTTTGGGGAAAATCCGTTACACTTGCAATTTTTCTGCAAATTTGGCCGTAGATGGGGTAATTCCAAACTTATGATCAAAACATTGTTGTTGACTGTCTCCTAATGTGGTTAACAGTGTATTGTCTATTGCCGGGCAGCTAAGGGTGGGAGTACCGTATAGGTGGTACTGTCCCTGTATATCAATACGATAACATAAGACTGCAACAAGTCCAAATTTCCTTAGTTATAACATAAAAATGATAAAATGCATGAGGCTGAAAAATGATAAAATGCAAGTTACCGCGAAAAGATATACGTTCCAATGAAGAAAACAAAACTCATGAATATTCAACAAAACGCATGAATGTATGGTATCGAAAGTAACTCAGCTTACAAAGAAAGTTTTTTGTCTAGTTCATAAAGGACAAACGATGAGTTGCAATGGTGGGGGGAAAAATCCATCTAAAAGAAATGTCATTATTAATTTGTTTGTTTTGTTAATCCTGTAAAACAATTTCCATCTAAAATTGTACCTCTTTTTAAAACAGTGAGAGAGAAAAAAAAGCATACAACAATCATTGCTAAACAACCTATCACTGAACTACATAAACATTGGTCTGACGAGGGTAAACATAACCCATATTTTCTGATGAATTTGTGATAAAAGCAAAAACGTTGTAAAATGAACTCGATATAACGAAAATGACAAAGTTGAAACAACCTGAAAAAGGCAAATAGTAACAAAGTGAAAATAAACTCTATAGCCTTATGAGGTTGATGTACAGTTAACAATTCATTTGTTCGTACACCTTCTTGCTTCCATTTTTTTTCTTGTAACTCTTGTGAATACTTTTTAGATGTAAAGCTTTAAAAGTGACATTATCAAGAAACATAAATCGGGACAAATCAATCGTTCACATACTTAACAAAATTACAAAACTTGGTAAGGGTATGAAGTTGTTTAGTTTGTTAATTGTAGGTATCAAAGACTTACAGGCAAAACCGATACAAACAATATTCAACACACGGTACACGATTCGATGCAATACATTTCTGAAGGAATACAATATGAACTATTTGAGAAGTTGCTGCACAACAAATACGGCTGTAGACTGGACAGAAGCGTGTAAATATTCAGGTGCAAACAATAGTCAATTTGATAGAGTCCATTAAGTCCACTCCAAAAATAACTTACTTTAAATAGAAGCAGAAAAGTCAGACAAACCATTATTGATGACATGAAAAAATTTGAAAATCACAAGACTCACTCATGAGCCTGTTACATCATTGCCTCACTATCCACTGAATGTTTTCTTTATATTGATAATATAAATTTCCTATTTTTCCCCGTAAGAATCTTATTTCTTCACCCTAGCATCAAAGTTAGATTGATAGTAATATGTTTTTGTGTGGTTGCACTAAATATAGAGTAATTATTTTCCAGTTAAATCATGAAAAATTTGAATTTTGATAAACTAGATATAATTATATAAAAATAAATGATTATGAATATAATATTCAGAAAATAGTATCAATTCTTCAAAGCCCATACAAGATTTTGTGAAATGTCATGCACGTAATATAATACAAGTCATATGACATGGGCAAAGGCGTGGGGAAATCAAGATTTGGGGGATAAAAAAAGGAAATTAAAGGGATTAAAATATATAAAGCAATTGATAAATAGTGAGGACATGACGTCACAAACTGATAGCTAAATTGTCAGTTTGTGTAGTGATTTCCATTGTTCCATGGTTTTACATACTTTTTCAAAAAGTCATAACTTTCTCATTAGTAATGTTATCTGATTTTACTCAAACCCTTTTTGATTGGTAGGTCAGATTTGTCTGCTTCTATTGTAAGTAAGTTATTTTTGGAGTGGACCTGCCCTTTAATATCTAAGCTACCTACACGTTCATATAAAAGGTACACCCCTTTTAGCCTAGACCATGGACCTACCAACAAAAATGATTGGTATGATTGTCAACATTTACTAATACTGATAATAATGATGTGCAAAGTGCGACATGTAATGTCAATCACAATAAATTAGGTCAGGGGCCAGTTTCTCGAAAAGCCTAGGTTCGTGGACATCCCATAGAAACGTGTGATAATTATATAGCATACGTTTCAATGGGATGTCCACGAAGTAAGACTTATGCCGGTTTCGAGGAACGGCCCCCTGCAGGCAGCTGTTTGTGAACAACAAACATCGATTTACAATTGTATTAAAATTCCAAGCATGGAAAAATACACAGTTGCTAGAGTATATCTATTTCACGATGGACTGTGTAAACAGGCACCATTTAAGTACTTTAGAATCAGCAGTACCGATAAGATATGCGATTATTTTTAATCAGAAAAGGTCTTCTAAATCAGGATTGTTTTGTCTCTGCATCACTTGTTCATGCCGTTGTCTCTGAATATTCTCAAGCATCGACTCTTGTTCTTCAATCCGTTGCTTTAGAAGACGCATTTTCTCGGCTCGCGATAAATACTCTGTATCGGAAATCTTCGGGAGCTCGCAAGTCCCATCGGCTGGCCTCGTATCGGTTACAAGTCCTGTCGGTCCGTCACTCGGATGGCAAGATTCATCATCGGTATCTTCCGGATCAGTTGGAATGTCTGTCGAATCAGAGTCGGTATCTGGTTCGGGTTTGATCGTCCTGTTTCCGGCAAGATTCGGGCTGGGTTCAGCAGGGTTCGTTGGTTCGTCGTCATCGGACAGTGGTTCCGATTTGATGCGGATCTTTAACACCTTCTTAAGAGTGCGAGTATCTCGGTTACCATCTTCCTGCTTTATACATTCAACCGTAGTGTTACCCGATAACCTGACCAAGTGTGGAAGTTTGATTTCTTTCTTCAACACTACCACTGCACTGGCAGATGTTTTAGGCGACGTCTGCTGATAGGAGCTGGTACTCTCTGAAGATGAAACTTCAATGTTCGAAGATGATGGTGAAGATGTGAATTTCCGTCTCTTCTGGGGTGGCGGAGAATATGGCCTTATGACTCTTCTCTCGCGTCGACTCCTCCGTGGGCTCGGTGAGTTGATCCCAAGATTCTCTGTGGATCCGCATGTACTCTCCTTTCCGTCACATGGTTCAAAACTCTGCGAAACCTCCATAGCTATAGTCTTGTCATGGTCTCTGGCAATTTCCGTTGGATTGTTCTCAAGTTGGTTGATTGCCGTGGTTGATTTTTGAGTGTACACAAACGACCCATCGTGCTGGGATACTATGTTCTTACCACTATTAGGGAATCCGTTAGCTCCTAATATTACTATTTTCTTAGGTTCTGTCCTGACATTTCTTTCAACATGTTCTGGTGAAGATTTAGCTCTCGTTCTCACTATTTTCACTTTGGCCCCAGATGGCAGAATTTCAGTTCTGACGTCAACCACTTCTTTGCTAGCAGACAAATCTCCTAGGATGGAATTATCTGTATTAGCACCTATACTAAGATTTGAATTGCAATGTATCAACGATGGCTGACCTGATAAGGCTTTTGAGACTAGAACAGGGATTCCTCCAGGCACTTGCAAGATTTTTCGCTGACCATCGGGACCAACGACAACATAACGGACAAGGTTCGTCCTTTTGGGTAGCAACAAAGGTGCAGATGTTCTTGGTAATCTTGGTAAACCAATAAAAGAGACGCACGGTCTCGCTAAGGTACCATCCATCTTATCGGAAGTATTCATCACGTACGGCAACATTGACGATGAGGAGGACTGAGAGGGCACTCCAAAGCGTAACACACCGTCTTGATCACCTACGACAGCAGAGGTTTTATCACCTAACTTTAAAGGTGGTGCCATAGCTCTATCGAGATCTGTTACACTCTTGCGTTGTGTCTCTGTTGCCGCACGTGACTTAGATCTTGTGATGCGAGTTTCTCCTTCCCCAGCGTTGGAGGCAGCTTTCGCAGCGGCAAGAAGTTTATCACAGACAGCAGTCACTGTTTTCGTTTTCTCAAGAGCAGCGTTTTTTGTCTGTTGGGTTGAATCTGTTTGATTGGTAGATGGTGGTACGTTTGTCAATCCTGATGGAATAACCGGTTCGAGCACATCAATCACAGTATTTCCGGCTGTCGGATTATTTGTATCCATCCTCGCTTTAATGATACTTTCGATCGCATGATCTGTAGGACGGGCACTGCTTATCGGTGCTGATAACGGGACAGCCGGGTCTTCATCGGGTTGACCCAATTTTAAAACGGAAAGTGCCTTGGAGACATCCGACGAAGTGGCTGGCAAACTTTGAGCTTCATTTGCGATGTTTCCGACGCCCACTGGCGTAGGATATTTAACGGTGATCACTTCTGGAGTAAGAGACGCGCACGTTGCAGGAATGCTCAACTCTGAAGGTTCATCATCTTTCGCTGTTGATTCCTCAAATACGTTAACAGCCTTGGAGGGATCCAGTTTCAATGGCAGTTTAATCATTTGTGAATCGATCAAGGAAAGAGTCGCGCAACTTGCAGGAGCAGACGCTTTCACATTCGATACGTTGCCAGCATTGGAGGGATCCAGTTTCAATGGCGGTTTAATCATTTGTGAATCGATCAAGGAAGGAGCCGCGCAACTTTCAGGAGCAGACTTGTTCACCTTCGATACGTTGCCAGTATTGGAGGGATCAAGTTTCAATGGCAGTTTATTCATTTGTGAATCGATCAAGGAAGGAGTCGCGCAACTTGCAGCTGGAGCAGACTTTTTCACCTTCGATAAAGGCCGCAAAATAGAAATCCCTTCTTGGCCAGGTGTTTGTGGAACTCCCAGACGAAAGAGGACCTTCTTCTTGTCCGAACCATTTAACCTGTTTGTTACATCATTAATGACCTGTTTTGGACCCTGCAGTACCATGTTCTTGATACCCTTTTCTTTCATCATAAGCTTCAGGTCTTTGACATACTCGTCCACTGACGTATAACGTTTCTTCCGACTTTCTTCATCGCCTGAAAACAGACTGGAAGTCTTACTATCATCGGCTTTGCCCGCTTTGGAACCCGCCTGGACTTTGAATAGGTACTTTTTCCGGTTACTAGTTTCTGGAAGTGATTCAGACGTCGTTGTCTTCAACTCAGAATTCTTACGAATAACATCATTAATCCTCGTTGTAGCAAGTCCTTTACAGTCCACAGATTCTTCTGCAAGTCCTTCACGTCCTTCGCTTGTTTCTGCACGGGTTATACTAGAGGCACTCGATGGGGTAGACACATTTGTCAATAAAATGCCATCCGTGGGATATATCCCTTTCACATCCACTTTTAAAGGTAAAGTTCTCGGTTTAATAGTACCTTGAGAGACGCTAGATGTGGTAGATGGGGTGGAACACCGTGTTGGTTCACTGCCAGAGGAAGTACACATCTGACTAGTTGGCATGGGGGGAATGAGATTCGGGTTTGTCGTGAGTTCTTCTACACCAGGCTTCTCTGTCTCAGATTCACAAGCCATTTCTTTAGGTTTTGAAACCTGTGTCTGATGCAATCCATTACTTCGATCCTTGACATCAAATTTTGCCAGACACTTGCCAGACACTTTACCACCAGCTTTCATTCTTCGCGTCTTTCTTACTCCTCTTGTGGGAAGCGCAGAAACTGTCAATACTGCTCTCTTTGACTCAGGGAACGACAGTAGTTCGTCTAACATGGAAGACCCGGATGTCTCCTTTCGTCCCACCTTCATGGTGCAGTTTTGTTTGATTTCGATCGAATCATCGATTCCCTCTTTGACCTTTGCCTTGTGACCTGGCTTACCAACCCGTGTTTTGATTTGTTGCGTTTGTGATGTGGTTTCGCGCTTGCTAAAATTATCTCCATGAAACATAACTTCACCTTTTTCTTCCTCAGCATTAGCGGTTTCATCGGCACTAGCAGTTTCATCGGAATCCTCTCCACTAGCAGTTTCCTCGACACTGTCCTGAAAACTATTAACAGCAAAACTTTGATTTTGAACAACACTGGCCTTACCGACGGAAGTTGGTGCATTTCTCTGAGTGAATGAATAAATGTCTGTATGAGGCGTTGACTCTGTCCCGTTCGCTATCTCATCTGCGCTGTTAAGACCCAGAAACTCTTCTGCGCAGTCATCAGCTGTCGACAGGAAACTTTCATCATAGTGGAAATCCGAATTGTTATCGACATCATCAAAATGTTCGTGCTCGACGTCGGAGAGCTTTCGCAGAGCGGGAACCTCCTCGTCAGAGTCTTCTATCCATCCGTCATCACTACCTGGTTTATCCGTGATCATAAACGAGTGATCGTCGAGATCAACAGCGGGTTGATCAGCGACTACCTGCAAAGTACGGGTAGCTACGTCATAGGTTGGGTTCTCTTGCTCGGACTCTAGACTAGTGATGATTGGCTGAGTCTCCATGATGACTTACTCTTGCGTAAAACCTTGCTTGGACGATGGGGAGAGAAAGTGGAAGATCGGGCGTACGGGAGCGCTGTGAAGAAGCATGCATCTCCAAGTTAGGACTCATCGCGATGACATATGCATGATCGCAGGTCGCAGTTTGCCTGAAGAGGAAACAAAACGAGAAAGGAAATATTCCAATGAGGGACACTGTCTTACACTCTGAAAATAAAAGGCTGCTTCATTCTGCAGTTTCATGAAGATTAATGTCAGACGAAGAAAGACAAAGCAAATAAACAAGCAGACAACAACTTAATCATTCCACGTTCCACTTCTGACAAATATTGTCTAACCTTGGTCCAGAGGGACAAAAGTAATACAAATGTTTGGTATGGGGTCATGAATTCGGTTCAAATAAACATTTTGGAAGCATATGCAATTTTACAATATTCAATGATCGTTGTCTCGGTTAAAATCGAGTCTAAAGTGATGAAATCGTAAATAATAAACTCTTTATGTTGTAAAGCTCCCTCTCAAGACTGATATTACTTTAGTTTTAAAACAATGTTTCTTTACTACAAGCAACCGATTTGCTATTCCCGTTTGGTATATATTTATATCAGAACTGCATTTCCTAAGATTTTCATGGTCGCAGCTACCATAAAATGGCCTAAGGCGCTTTTTAAAATATTTAAAATTCACCGGGAGCACCGGTAAATTTGTATTAATCAATTTCTCGAAAGCAGAAGTGTTTTAGGGGCTAAATTTTCTAGTGATTTAGGGGCTTAACTTTCTAGTGATTATAATATATTCACAGGGGCATCCATATCTACCCCCCCCTTTTTTTTTCCCCTCTTTTCCCCCTTTTTTTTCTTCTTCTCTTTCTCATTTCTCTATGGAACTCATTCTAATTCTATCCCTCTGCGCCTCAGAATAGTTTACTAGATCAATGGCGCATAACAAATGATGTATTATTATTATTATCAAAATGTTGTAGAATTACTATCCATCCAATGTTCGAAAATTTCCCCAAACTTTGCATTACCTTTAAAGTGAAACGCATTGTCTAAAAAGTACGATTTACTTAATATTGTCCGATTACTCATCAATACATGTTCATAAAATTTACATTAAAATGGCTGGATTGGTAAAACAATGAAAACACATACACATACAAAGAAATTGAATATTTTCTTTATATTGATTCAGATTATACAGTTACAGCAATGAAGTAATGTTCAATTGCATTTTTCTTCTCAGAGAGTAAATAAAACAAAATTTTACAAAATGGACGAATGAATAAACAAAGCGTTGCATGTTAACTTACATCGATTAGCAGCAACAACAAAATGAAAAACATACATATATATGGCGACATCACTTCTTTGCACAATTTGACTCGTCATGATGTGATGTTGCTATAGAAACGGATTGATCTGCACGAAGTTTGGTGCGCTATTGTTCTCTGATATAAAAGCGTCAGATTTAATATTCATCTTCTACCTCCACCCCCCCCCCCCTTCTATCCCGTTACTTCGCCAGCGTTTCCTGAGGATTTCATTGTCCTGTGCTGTAGTCAGTGCTTGCTATCTGTTTCACTATTAAAGCGGGACTGCACTACCTGTAACTAATTACGCCCTCTCTATAGCAAACAATGCCTAAGCGGTAAGTGTTGGTCCCCCATGATCCCCTTTATCTTGTGTTAATTGAGAGTTGATTTGATGAGATAACCACCTGTCAGTGACCACGCAGGGAAGTCTGGAGGTTTTGATTTAGTTATCGATCTGAGGAGGGGAAGAAATATGTGAAATTTTTCAGATTAAGGCACTTTAATAGAATTTTTGTAAATCATATCATTTGTAGGCCTGGCATGCCGAGAGGGAAAGAAAATCGCATGTACATGTAGATCATATTGACGTCAGAATGCCCGGAAAAAACATTCCGATTATGACCCGACTTGGATTTTTAATTTTTGTTTTGAAAAGATTGTAGGCCTACTTGCAGCAGAAATTATATTTTATTATTAAATGGTTTAATCATTCAATTATTTAATTGAAATCGAAAATTGATCTATATCTACATGACCATTCAAATAATCAATTAGAAACATTTGTTCCTATCATCTGTTTTCATTAAATTATATTCTTTAGAACTGTGACGTAATCGGATCGCTCACTACGCGATTGGCTTTAAATATGAAGTTCTGGTCATGCGATTGCATCGTGAAAGGAATGGACCAGAAAAGGTTGATCATCTAGCATATAAGTATCGGTGTGTACTGCAAGGTTCTGGAATCATCAAAATGATAAGAAACTTGTCCCAGTCTTGGTAAAGTTACAAGCACTGCCACTGCACATGGAAATATGTATATGAGACTACACGAACATGTGGCATAAAAATCCCGTAAATCTGTCCCGATTGTTATGATGTTACAATACAGGCTATATTTAGAATATTAAGGCATTTGAAGAGCCATGCTTTTCAGGGAACATTTGTTATCTGACGTTCTTTCAACACTTGCATAATAGTACAATGATTACGCTTCCTAGAACTCAACCTACTCTTTAAGCACTAATAAGAATAGTGTGGTACAATGATGACGACAAACCTAAATTAATAACAAGCAGAACATGTGACTCACCTGTACAGTGCTCACTGTCGAAGATAAGGAAGATCTCTAGATGCAGTGCTCATAACATATCCTAAAAGAAAGAAAACAAATATTATTTTACCATGATTAGGTTTTTTTCGCAAGTTTATATACAAAAGTAGGCGAGCAAAAAAGAAAAAATGTATAACATTTTACAAGCCACCTCAGTTTCCAAATTTGTGATACACGTATACGCGGTTAAAGATAGTACAAGGTTATCACTCGTTAAATTGAACACACGATACCTTTGATTATATAGACATCGTGATATTTTGTCTTTCTTTCAGAAATGAGGTTTAGAGAGTTTTGTTTCGGGGGGTGGGGCACGAAAGAACCCCCTCCCTGATCTGGCAAAGGCACTGCACACGTCTTAATCAGTACCTGTGGAAACTTGAGTTTTTGTATAGGTAATTTCTAAGGTAGAAAATAACTTCACAGCTTTCTTATCCTGTTTTACGCACGTAGGGGTTGAATATGCAATTACTCAAATTTGTACTATAATCACAATAACTTCATTAAACAGTTTCCTTGACAAGACACATTTCCAATTACCTGGTCATTACTATCATCATTAATTAACATCTCTTCTTTTAAGACAAAACTCACCTCTAAGTCTGAAGATTTGTTAAGGGGACGGCGTGTGATTCTTCCGTGTGATACTACATCTAGTGGCATGTTCTGAAACATGAGAATAAAAAGAGAGAATTGAATAGTAGGGCAATCCACTACTAGTTATTTCATGTGTATGAATGCGGAAAAATAAGAGAAGCAGAATGGTCAGAGTTTGAAACAAATAGGACCAAAATAAAAAGAATGCTATGAGTGTTTGAAATATGAGATCGCTAAATCTATGCGAATCGCAAATTGGGGGGGGGGGTGGTAGTGAGCACATTTTTTTTTTTTTTGATCCTCAAAAAAATTTCAATTTGCACCCCCCCCCCCCCCCCTTGAGCGCCAGGGGGGGGGGGGGAGGGGGCCCAACCCCCCAAAAAGGTAAAAATCACGTGATTTTACATGATTTTTTTCTCAAGTCTTGGTCTTCATATAGTCTAGACCGATTGTTTTGCTTTTGGGGGGGGGGGGGTGGTAGTGAGCACATTTTTTTTTTTTTGATCCTCAAAAAAATTTCAATTTGCACCCCCCCCCCCCCCCCCCTTGAGCGCCAGGGGGGGGGGGGGGAGGGGGCCCAACCCCCCAAAAAGGTAAAAATCACGTGATTTTACATGATTTTTTTCTCAAGTCTTGGTCTTCATATAGTCTAGACCGATTGTTTTGCTAGACCATTTGCTGGCCTGGACGCACCGAATTGATAAAATCATGAACCGAACAAAACTTGAATTGTTATTGCATTCGGGATGTTTGAGTAAAATGTATTCCTACAAGTAGATACAGCTGAAATGTTACATGATGTTATACAGTTTTGCTTAAAACACCATTTACCGATCTGAAAAATGAAGAAACAAATATAAAACCCCTCGGAACCTAGCAGAATCTACGTACGACTGAAATCACCGACTAAGCTACAAGCGAAGGTACTATGGTATCGTCCAGAGAACAGATATAATTACAATAAACGTAGCTTCGGGGTTTTCAAGATTGAGGTTGTTTCGAAATGTTTCAAGACAAATTTCTGAATGCTTGCTAGGCTTGAATCGTGGAACAGCTTATACACTTATGGATAAACAAAAGTGTACATTGAAGGTCAAAATTGTCTTGTATTATTTATAGGCTTATATACGTCAGACAGGACATTAAATGTCCCATTTGCAGCCAACATAAAATTCTGTGGAACTTTGCAGGAATTATGAACATGTCACGTAGACTATGTCCTATTTGTGAAAATATAATCGTTAGCAGCGTCCAAATATTCAAATTATGCAGCAGCAAGGAAACCCGTTTACTTTTTAGATTTCACTGTCAGACACTATTGGGTAACTGACCGAGTTGTTTTTCCTTTGGTAATAACATACCAGTACATAAAATGAGTTGTGAAGGGTAAATGAGCATTTGTCTACATCAATAACCCAATTCTTGTAATGGCCAAACTAAAACTGATTGAATCTTTGCGCAGCACAGAACGTACGATCATCGGTACAAGGGTCTAAAAATCAGACTATGACTTTAGTGATTGCAACCACTAAAGATGATTCGACAACTAATGGTCGTTATTTTCCCACTTAAAGACATGTTCAAGCCCTTTCGTTTTGAGGGAAGCTCTCAATCAGTATTTTCTTTAAAATGCCGTTGGAATTTAACCTTTTCCTTTTTTGTTTCTGGCATGCAAATTGGTCATAGGTCAGTCTACCTTTAAGTGATACATATTTTAGAAGAATGTGGAATGTCTAACTTAGGTCAGATCAACCATTAATTGTGTTAGTTCATCAGTTGGCTTTAGACTGGGTGATAGCCCTCCAAAAGGGGAATGAGGAGGTTTATGTAAATCGCTTCATTTAGAATATTCAAGAGAAAATGTGCTTTTGAGAATTATGGTTGGAGGGGGGGGGGGTATGGGGTAAAGTTAGGTGTCCGGACACTTAAAAAACATAAAGCCTTCTCTTTCGCCTCAGATTGAACGAATAATCACTGAACACAGGACTCATCATCACGAGTATCCGTTACGATATTGTCATTACCCTTAGAATTTTAGT